>JAZHYW010028194.1:0-24551 GCA_037355805.1 Ixodes ricinus | reverse complement strand
AGGGAGTTTTAGCAAGTCGTTTTTCAAGCACACGGTTCCGAAATCACGAACGGTACAGCTGGTCCGTTCCGTGAAACCGTACGTGAAATTTGACATACTTTAGCGAATCGTGAAAGTTGCGCGACCGTGTAAACGATGATGATGATAGGGCTTAACGGTGGCGCCATCTTCTAGTGAGCATGTGAAACATTCTGCAACGTGTAAATCCGTGGCGGACACCGTGGTGGCGGGTGGCGGCTCGTGTTTCCGGCGTGCGACTGATGTAAACAAGACGGCCGATGCAACATTTGCCGGTCGGAATTTCAAGAACTGCGAAGCTAGATGGAGTAAAAAGTATCTAAACGACCGTAAAGGTATGTGGTGTGTCTCCGTCATCCTGAACTTGAACGATCGTTCACGTTGTGTGCCGTCGAACCAAATCATTTCGTCTGCTCGCGGTCGCCACGGCAGCTAGTCTGCCCGCAGATCGCAAAAATTTACTAGCATGCGTTGTTTACAGCATTCACGATCGCTTACCATTGTGAGCAGTCCTCGAAATGATTTGGTTCAACCTCTCAAATGAAGCAGACTAACAGGACGGCAAATCTCCTCCCGCTGTCCTAAGCCTAACGCTCGGCTGGGTCGGCGAAGGCAGTCGCCGAACCGACCGCCATCTTTGTTTTTACCCGAGTCGTGAACGGTGCTGGCTGCGTTCCGGTGACGACTCCAGCGGCCGGAATGGGAGAAACGAACGAGAAGAGCCTCCCGACGTCCCGAACGACTCGCGCGCGCATGCGCAGTGGCGTCGCCGATGCGTTGGAGGGCGAACCGTTCGTGTGGAAACGACCTGCTAAAACTCCCTAATGTCGCGCCATCTCACGGCGTTCGTCAGAAATGGGAGCAAACCTTCGACATACTTGTTCCATTTCTGTGAGGCATCTTTCAGACACCGCTTCTCGTCTTCCACCGCGCTCGAAACAATGCCGATCTTGACCCACCAATTAAGTTTGCTTTGATAGGTAGCGCTATCTTGTTCATGTTTCGCCAACTATCAGACTGTTCGCGGCCGCAATCATGAGCCCCAATCTCGGGCTCAAAATCTCGAAAATTATGCCGATTTCTGACGAAACGTTCGTTATTTTTGTTCAGAGGCTTGGCCCTTAAGAAGTTGCCATTTTTAGAGACCTCCTGTTCAGTGTCTCGATGGCTATTCCTAACATTGACTTCAATGCTGCACTTCGGAATAAGTGATCAGAAAATGATGCCACACTTTCTGGTCATTGCGATATAAAAAGAGCAATCAACCGTTATTTAACATGTCCATTGGCGGGGCTGTGACAAGAGCGGACAGGCTTGCGATGCTTAACATACCAACAGAAGACCGCATCTACTGTACTTTTACATTTAGGCGATATGAATTGTTACCATTAGGCATATCTAGGATTTTCTGACATTTATACTCTGAGGTGTAAAGCGGGCAGAGGATTTAGTATTTTCTAAATGGAGTGCGTAAAAAGCTCGATGCAACTTGAATTTGTAAACCTGAAGATATACAAGTAAGACACTTATTTTAGCGCCAAAACAGGACATGTTAGGGCACACCGTTTGTTCTCTAGTATTTCAAATATTTTATATGTGTTTTCACCTGCTGTATTCGAAAATACAATAATTTCGCTGCATATGCTCAATTGTTTTGGATAAAGATTTTGAATATTTACCTTTACGGTCGTATTTTTGAGAGACTTTTAAGCACTTCTAATAAGTAGGCTGGGGTGACATAACAACTTCCAGTAACTCCTGGAATCTTTCACGACTTCACGTCAAAAGTAAGACCGTCAAAGGTTGACATAAAACATAATAAAAAATGCTTTTCAATCGTTTTGCATAGCTTCCTGAAAAAATAACTCCTTTATGATTACACTTAGGGAATGGAAATGCGAGATAGAACTGAAGTAATGAGTGAATAGAGTAATATGTTGCCCCAACTGAAGCCGAAGCTTCTGGGACCGACGAACATAACTGTAGAAATTGGACGACAAAACTTTCACGCTTTGGTGGACACTGGAGCAGCTGAAATCTTGCATTCCTGAACATGCTCGAAGGCGCTTGCGCAAAGTCCTCACTCCCCTCTGGGGGCACCTGTTGCCGTATGGAAATGGTGAACTGGTGCAGCTACTTGGATACTGTACAGCATCATTGCAGGTGGGTTGCAACCGATTTGTGGTAATGTTGACCCTGCTCTCGAGCTGCATCGCGAGACGTCATTCTTGGATAGGAGTTTTTGTCTTCAACCGCCGCTTTCATTGATTGCTGCCAATAGTGATATTCGCCTTAATTCTACCAGACGACCCCAGTCCCCATTCTGATGCGTCACTCGCTGCTCTTCACATCGACGATGATTTACTCCTACCACCTCAGTCGGCCGTCGCTGCTACACTGGTCATGACAAATCCAGTTCAAGGATCTGTTGGCCTGATTGAACCTATCGATACCTGTTTTAATAAGAAAGGAATCGTCATTCCCTATAGTCTCGCCACAATCACAGACGAAAGATGTCACATCTGGATAACGAACACTTCGACGCAGCACCAGATCTTTCCCCGAGGTAGCCGCGTCGCCACTCTTCAGGGGCATATTGAAGATGACTTTGCTGCACTTGCCCCCCGCAATCCCCAATACCAAATTATTGACTGAAAATAATTCCAGCGAGGCAGTAGAAAAGATGATGGCTTCAACACTCGTCGAAGCCGAGCGTCACCAGATGCGCTCCTTTCTAACTTCATACAGAGATGTTTTCGATTTCGCGGGTCAAGTGTTAACCCGTACCACGCTTGGCGAGCATCACATTGATACTGGCGATTCGCCCCCACTCCGAAGCAGACCCTACAGAGCAGCTGCCCCAGAACGTGAGAGTGATTCAAGATCACATCACCGACATGCTAGAAAAACGAGTAATTGAACCTTCATCTGGTCCCTGGTCCTCCCCGGTGATGCTTGTCAAAAAAAAACAAAAAAAGACGGCACCTGGCGTTTCTGTGTGGACTATCGCCGCCTCAACAAAGTGACACAAAAAGACGTCTACCCACTGCCCCGAATAGAAAATACCCTCGACACGCTACACGGGGATTTGCGGCAAGTGTACACCCTACTAAGTTGGCTTGTTTCTTCGTTATAAGCGTCAACTCATCTTTATCTGCCTCGTGCCGTCGCCAAATACGATATAGCTTCGCCAATACTGGAAACTCCTCCGAAAACCTATGGGAGCGGCGGCGAACGTGACAGTGGCGCCTCTAGCGGACTCGGAGTCTACGGAAGCAGACGACGCAATGGAAAAGTATAGGCTCTGCGACGTCCTCGAGCTTTGCGAGCCCCGTTTCGTCACCCCAACAGCTGAAACAATTCATTACGGTCAGTCCGTTTGCAAAGCGGAATCCACTGATCGCAACTGCAACGACAAACAAATAACAACGCGCGCATAAACAAAGATAGAGCAGTTTATTTAGAGGTCTCAAACGCCACTCAGGGGGATCACACGCGTTTGAAGCGCATCTGGGAAGCGGAAAAAAGGCGTTTAGCTACTCGAACTACGTCGTAAGAAGTTACTGTTGATCCGTTACAAACTGCGTTGTCACAATTTCTTACCTGAATAGGTGATTATTAAAACGTGCGCAAACAATATGTTAAAATTACCAGAGCAAGCGCACCAGCCTCTGCAGCATTACAAAAACAAAAAGTAACGAGAAAAATGACCGTGCAAACACTTTCCGAACTTTGCAGAAAAGATGGGGTCCCCATCCCAGACGAAAATAAAAAGAAATGGGGAACAGTCGCGAACAACGGCGAATGAAACGAAGAAGTTAGCAGACGATACAAAGATACAAATCACCCAGCAAAGACCTCCTTCAACGACGACGATCGCACGGGGCGTCGGTAGGAGCATTGAAAATTAGCAGGTGGTGCTCGCCGTTGGTGTTGAGTCCACAACAAACAAAGCGAAAGCAACACGACAAAACTATTAAAAAAAAAAAGAGCTTCACTTTTTTTTTCTTTTAGCTGCACGTTACACGTTTGTTTATTTGCTTTCGCGGCGTTGGTAGGAACTAAGAACAAAAGAGAGGAAAGGAATAACGTAGTCCAGCTCACACTGCCCGGTAAATAAGAGTCGCACGCTGCAATCTGCTTCGTGCTAGCAGTGTGTGACCTTTTTTTGCTTTCGCATTTCTTTTCCCAGTGACTTTGGCAGGTTGTTTGTTTGCTCGCTTGGCGCAGCAGTTCAAAAGTACATTCCAGTACTTGTTGGCGTACATGTCCAGGCAATCCTTGCACACCGTGCCTTTGTTTTGAGTGTCGATCAGCGGCCTCAAGTGCGTTTTCAGCTGAACTCTTGTTTGGTGAAATATTCGTCTGTTGAGGCGTCAGTGGCGATTTTGAAGCCAGACTTGGATAGCTCTTCCAGTTTAATTTGAAGTAACTTAATTACTCACGTTTGTTCGGTCTTCGGGAAGCGGAAGAAGGATTTTCCACCACATCACAAAAACTTGTTTTTGCAGTGGAGATGGCAGGCACATGGCATGCCTGCCATCTCCAAGTATGCGCTGGTGTATGCCCGAAGGCGGCCGGTTGATCAACCAACGATGACCCATAGCAGACGTGACCGCGTACTCAAATAAAATCTGAATAGAAATGTATAACGAGCTTACACTTCTTAATATATTTATTAAGTATCAAAAAGTACATATGAAGATTTCGGATCAGAAACTCAATCGAAGGCGAACATAGGAGGTTATCACAGACGACAGTGGAAAAACAACAACAACAACAACAACAACAAAGTTGCAGACGGCCCTCCAAATGTCCGGGCATAGCGTAGCAGACGAACCGGTGGTAGTAAGCGACGAAGCGAAGGAAAGAAAGTAAAAACTAAGCCAAACAAGGCAAAGCAAAATACGCGATGGTTCGAACGTCAAGTAAGCACAAGAAAGAAAAAGCAAACAAAAAACATAAACGCAGGAGGAAGAAAGACCGCGGCGGCGTAGCGTCGCCTCAAACATAAAAAGAAAGTAGACTTTGAAAAATGGAAGGAGGTGCACGACCGTCCATCGGGTGTTCTTTTTTGTAACTCCGCTTTTATTAGTTTCAGTAATAGCGTCAGATTTGCATGTGCACAATCGTCTTCTTCCAGAGCATACTGACATCGCAGTAACGTACGTGGTTCGAAATTGCCTTTTGCTTCTTCATCCGGAGACGATCGGGATTAGCCAGCTCGCCTATTCGACGAAACGGTTTTAAGCAATACATTCATGAGAAATTGAAATTGCAACAACCAAACGAATTGATCGATATGAACAGTAAAGTTGAAACGTAGCAATGTTCTAAAATGTTTTTACATTGCCCTTTTCAAAGAAACAGGGCGAAGGTACATTCGTGTTTTGCCTGACTTACGTAAGTTCTGACAGAGTGTTTTCTTCAGGAGAGCCCGAAAATTGCACCCTACAAGCTGTAACATCTTTCCCACGCGAAGAAAATGTCCTTGACTCATGAGGTGGAACCTACTTTTTAACATTCAAAGCAGCGAATACCCGTGACAATTTTTTTTTCATTGGTCACCTCGCACGGAGATAGGCAAAACCAATGCGTTGTGGAGAATTCGTCTGCTAGCGGAGACTCCGAGCTCGCCAGGGGCGCTGCGATCACTTTTCGCCCGCGATCCGCGGGAGTTGCCAGTATTGGCTTACATGGTATTTGCCGTCGCCCTTTCCGCCACCCGTCAAGCTCGGGTCGTGCCTGGCTCCGGTTGGTCGACTTCAGAATCACCCAAGAAGTGACATCTATGATCTGGTGGACAAGACATCTCAGTGCTCAAAAGGACTGTCGTCCATCACAGACGCGGGATTTGCGGCCAAGTGTGCACCCTACTAAGTTGGCTTGTTCCTTCGTTATAGCGTCAACTCATCTTTATCTGCCTCGGGCCGTCACCCTTTCCACCACCCGTCAAGCTCGGCTTGTGCCTGGCTCCGGTTGGTCGACTTCGGAATCACCCCAAGAAGTGACATCTGGTGGACAAGACGTCTCAGCGCTCAAAAGGACTCTCGTCCATCACAGACGCGGGATTTGCGGCCAAGTGTACACCCTACTAAGTTGGCTTGTTCCTTCGTTATAGGTGAATGAACAAAACTTGAATCTTCATTTTGCTTCGAAATATTCTTCGAGTTTTCGTGGCCGCGAAAAAGAAACCGTGCCTTCACTTCGCATCGCCATGTTTTGAACGTCAAATCAAAGTGTCCCAGCGCGAAAATCCTGCTTCTGTCATTATGCATTGCGCAACTGTTGCTTTGCGCGGGAGATGTTGAGGCTTATCCGGGACCTGACAAAATGGATCTGGTCGTGGAGTCCCTTCAGGGTGTCATTGCTTCGAACAAAAAGAACCAGAGAGAAACTACAGCTACACTAGCGGGAATTCACGCAGGAATTGCAGACATATCACGGCGTGTGTCGCATCTTGAAGAATCTCTTCGCGAGGTTACTCACTTAGAAAGAGGCAGAGAAATCTCTGAATCTGACGGTTTCTAATCTTAAAACAGAGATGGAAGGCATCACCACCAGGCAACACAGAATGGAAGATGTAATTAGTGTCGTTGACGACTTAAACAATCGTCTTCGCAGAAATAACCTAATAGTGAAAGGCCTACCTGAACAAGAACGTGAAACCTGGAACGACACAGAGAAAAACGTTCACGCGTTCTTCTCAACCCATCTAAACGTCCCCTCCGGTGAAATCGAGCGCGCGCACCGGATTGGGCGGCCTAGGGCTGGGACAAATAGGCCGATAGTTATAACATTTCTGAGTTACAAAAGCAAGTGCGAGGTCTTAAGCAATGCTCCCAGGTTGAAAAACCTGAAATCCCCTGAAGTCTGGATTGAAAAGGATTTTTCGCCCAGTGTGCAGCTTGCCCGCAAAAAACTTCGTGACTATGCGAAAGAAAACCGAGGTACAAATAGATTCCGACTATCATACGAAAAGCATACATTGAACGATGTTGTTTACTCGTACGATGCAAACAGTGATCAAGTTATCTCAGTTTCCCGAGGCAATACGATACACCAGTGGTTCTCAAACGGGGTCCGCGGACCCTTTGGTCCGCGAAGGCATTCTAAGGGTCCGCGAAGCTCTGCCTCATCAGTCAAGGCCGACAATAAAAGTCGTCTTCTTTTCAGATCGAGAAGAAAATTTTCGATTTTGGGCGAGTTTTCTTGTGTGTATGTCAATAAGAGGGTCTACTTTACACTAGCCCTTAGTTATATTCGTTTTTATATCAATATGATGCTTAACCTCTACCTTTTCTCTCCCTCACAACAAACGGGGTCCTCCACCATCTCCGCCGATCCACAAGAGATCCGCTAGACATCGATGGTTGAGAACCACTGCGATAGACCACCGCCCATGACCTCAAAATAAATATAAAACCAACTCTTGCCCCACTACGCAGATTGGCCCGCTCTCTTTCCTGGTAGCCAACTTCCGCAGTCTATTGCCGAAGCAAGATGACTTGATGGCTTGTATTGACTCTTGTTCTGCTGATGTTGTTTTGGGAACGGAAACCTGGCTTACTTCGAATATTGCGAATTTCGAGCTGTCTCTTGGTACCAGGGGAGGCGGAGTTATGGCAGCTGTCAGAAACACCATTCCATCCTCTTTGCTTTCCTTTCATAGCTTTCTCGAAATTTTATGGATTACCGTTAAACTATCTTTCCAGACGTGTTTAATCGGGGTGTGTTACAGGCCCCTAGCTCCTCAGCCGACTTTATTGAAAATATAACTACAGTTATCGACGAAGTTCATTCTAAATTCTCTCACAGCCCTCTCATATTAGCTGGCGATTTTAGCTACACCGGTATTGATTGGGCTGCATGTACAGTGTCCGATGAATGCCCCCAAAAAATGAGTGCCGGAAATTGTTGGAAATGGCCGACTACTTTAATATGCAGCAAATGATTACCACGCCTACACGTGAAGCTGTAGTTTTAGATTTAATTTTTACCACCCATCCCGAGCATGCACCTGTACGCGTCATCGACAAAATTAGTGATCATTGTATTATCTACTGCGATTTTGCCCTGACTGTAAACAAACGGGACCATATTAGCAAAGAAATATTTGATTATAAAAGAGTTGATACGAAAACTTTGTATTCTGTATTAAGTGAATTTTCTAGTACATTCCTGAGTGGGTTTGATGAACGGTCTCTAAACGACAATTGGATCCTCTTTCGGGATAAGTTACTGGAGGCTCAGGCTGTATGTGTACCCACTATAAAAATCGCCCCTAGCCTGCACAAACCGTGGTTTACAACGAGAATTAAACGCTACCTACAAAAAATGAAACGTCTGTACAGTCGTGCCGTGCTTTCACACAGTCAGCACGATTGGACCATTTATCATGCTCACTCAGTCTTCTGCAAAAACGAAATAAAAAATGCCAAGCAACTTTTTTTCGATGACGATGTCTCAAACATGCTTCGATCCGACGCAAAAAAGTTTTGGAAAGTAATAAATCCAAAGCCAACTCCAGTATTACCTTGTATTATTTGTGACGACGGATCAGTACAAATTTCACATCAATTACCTGTTGGTTTTAATACTTTTAGCAGTGTTTTTACTGAGGAGAACGTGTTTCCACATCCTACTTCTATTCCCTCACTTACCGAAAATATAATGAACGATATTGTCATTTCTAGTTACGGAGTTGAGTGTGCCATTGATCGTTTGCAAACTAACTCTAGCCCAGGTCCCGACGGAATATCTACTAAGCTTTTAAAATTAACCAAACACATATCTGGAGTTCTACTGTGCAGGCTGTTCCAACAATCCCTCTCCAGTGGTCAACTACCTGATGACTGGAAACTCGCTCATGACATTCCAATTTTTAAAGCCGGAGATAAAAATAATTTCAATAACTACAGACCCATATCGCTCACTTCCGTTTCATGTAAAATCTTAGAACATATACTTTCATCACAGATTATGACCTACTTATCTTCAAACAGCCTTATTTTTTCTAATCAGCATGGGTTTCAACGTGGCCATTCCTGCGAAACACAACTATTTGAATTGATTACTGACCTTCACCTTTCTGTTCACTCCTCTTGTCCTACCGATGCTATTTTTATTGATTTTGCTGAAGCTTTTGATCGGGTTCCCCATAACAGACTAATATACAAACTAGAAACTATAAATATAAACGCTTCGGTTATTCAGTGGATAACTGCTTTTTTAACAAACCGCTTTCAATCTGTTGGAGTTAACAAGTGTGCCTCCTCCCCTATGCCGGTGAGGTCCGGCGTCCCTCAGGGCTCTGTCCTCGGTCCGGTATTGTTTCTTTTATATATAAATGACCTTCACTCTAACATTCAATCTACCATACGTCTCTTCGCGGACGATTGCGTCATTTATCGGGTCATTTCTAACCCCTTGGATTTTCGCATACTCCAACGGGACCTAGACATTGTCCAGCAATGGTGCACCACATGGTTAATGCAAATAAACACTAACAAAACTAAAGCTGTCACTTTTACAACGAAATTACAAATCACTCATCACCCGTACATGATTGGAGAAGACCGCATTGAAAACGTTACGTCAATTAAATACCTCGGCGTCCACCTAACAGCTAACTTATCATGGAACCTTCATATTGAACATGTAACCCGCAAAGCTTCCAGAACTCTTGGTTTTCTTAAACGCTCCTTTATTTCAAGCTAACAAAGAAACTAAACTCCTCGCCTATACTACCCTCGTCAGGTCGCAGTTGGAATATGCATCCATCATATGGCACTCTCATCAGCTTTACTTAACCAACCATATTGAGGCACTTAAAAATAAAGCTTCAAGATTTATAACCCGCGACTTCTCCCGTACTTCCAGTGTGTCTAACATAAAACGCAACCTCATCCTAACCCAACTACAGTACAGACGATGTATTGCTCGCATGTCATTTTTCCACAAGCTCTATCATGGATCATCTCCCTTTAGGACCTAATTCATTCAGCCTGCACATCGTATTTCGTCTCGCGTAGATCATCACTTTAAAGTATCGCCCATTTTTGCCCGCACTAACTTGTTCAAGAATTCCCCTCTGGTTCTTGCCATCTCCGAATGGAACAGCCTGCCCAGAGAAATCGCGTTAATCACTTCACCTGATATATTCCTTAGTTCTTTAAGTGATATGTACCAACTTATATAGTGCTGCTTTGTGTCATGTTTTCATCCAGTGTTCTTGTTATTTATATTGTTTATTGCTTGTTTAACATTGTTTATGCCAACAATGTAATCGTTTTCTTTTCTTTTTACCCTTGACCCAATTGTATTAAACTCTGTACTATCGCTTCCCCCTATGTAATGGCCGTTTGGGTCTTTAGGGTAAATAAATAAATAAATAAATAAAATAAATAAATAATTTTCATCCATAGACCTTCGAAGCGGGTATTGGCAACTTCCTCTTGTGTCTGCTGATAGGCTAAAACAGCGTTTATAACACCTGATGGCCTTTACCACTTCAACGTCATGCCGTTCGGCCTCTGCAACGCGCCTGCGACATTCGAGCGCATGATGGACGCCCTCCTCCGTGGCCTTACCTGGAACATTTGCCTTTGTTACCTCGACGATATTGTTGTCTTCTCTTCTACCTTTCACGAACACTTATCTAGGCTTCGTAGAGTCTTTGACTGCATGCGTACTGCTGGCCTGCTATTAAGTTCCAAGACAGGTATTTTTGGTGCCCAGAAAATCAAAGTCCTCGGCCACTTGGTCACCGCAGAGTGTATCCGACCGGACCCAGACAAGACACGGGCGGTATCGCAATTCCCTGCCACACAAAACATCAAGCACTTACGTACATTCCTGGGTTTATGCACCTACTTCCGAAAATTTATTTTGGGATTTTCCGATTTCGCTGAGCCTCTCAATCACCTCCTACGGAATGGCATCGCTTTCACGTGAGGTCCAAACCAACAAACCTCCTTTGAACGCCTCAGGACGGCCTTAACCCGGCTCCCGTTCTTGTCCACTTCGCCGAAAGTCAAGACACCGAAATCCGAACTGACGCCAGTGGCCATGAAATAGGCGCTGTTCTCGCCCAAGCTCACAACGGCCAGCAGCGCGTCATAGCATACGCCAGTCGAAGCCTAACCAAAGCTGAACGCAACTTTTCTACCACGGAGAAAGAATGCTTAGCCGTCATATGGGCTGTATCTAAGTTTCGCCCTTACTTATATGGCTCCCCATTCCGTATTGTAACTGACCACCACGCCCTTTGTTGGTTTTGAAAGATCCATCGGCACGTCTCGGCCGCTGGTCATTAAAGCTCCAGGACTACACCTTCGCGGTCGTCTGCAAATCAGGGAAGCGGCACCTCGACGCCGACAGCTTATCTCGATGTCCGCCTCCAAAAGACGCACACCTTCCTCCTCACGCACAAAGACCAGATGACACAGCAACTCTAGACAACATCGATATGGCTACAGCGCAACTCTCAGACGATTCCCTGCAACCACTGATTCATTATTTGCAAGGCCAACCAACATCGTGCGCTCAACGCACCAAACGACGCGCCCGTCTATTCACTCTTTGTAATGACATTCTTTATAGACGGAACTACGAGCCCCAAGGACAACCATGGTTCCTTGTGGTTCCGAGACACTTACAAAAAAATATAATAGCAGCAAATCACGACGACCCCACAGCCGGACACCTTGGATTTTCGAAAACTTATTTCAGAATCCGTGAAAATATTTTCTGAACCGGCATGCACCGTACTATTAATAAATATGCGCGCGCATGCCATTTATGTCAAGCAAAGAAACGACCAACAACCGCACCTCCTGGACCACTCCGGCCACTTTCTCCACCAAGACACGCTATTTCAGCGCATAGGACTCGACTTCCTCGGTCCGTTCCCCCAGTAACAAGAAAAGAGTCGATGGATAATTGTAGCTATCGACTGCCTAACCCGGTATGCCGTAACGCAAGCGCTCCCCGCCGCCACAACTCTTCATGCAGCCCATTTTTTTCTTCATTCCGTCCTCTTCCCGACATGGCGCCCCCTAATCTATTATCACGAACCGCGGCACGCCGTTTGTAGCAAGCCTTCTTCGGGAAGTCTGCCGCCTTGCAAACACAATTTATAACGTCACCACTGCATATCATCCACAAACAAATGGCTTGGTGGAGCGGTTCAACCGCACTCTGACCGACATGATCTACATGTGTATCACAGATGACCAAGACAACTGAAATTTCATTTTCCCATACGTTACATACGCCTACAATACCAGCCGTCAAGCCACCACCGGTTACTCTCCGTATCACCTCCAGTATGCACGCGAGCCATTGTCTACAATCGACACCCTTCTGCCATGCATAGACGACTCTTTTCTAAACGTTTACAGCCAAGCCATCCTCTACACGCGCGGAAGAAGTTCGGCAACTTTCCGCCATTCGAACATTAGAATCACAACTGCAACAACTTATTCGTCACGTCGAGCACTCACACTCCTGGCTTACCTAGCAACATTGGTGACGAGGTTTTCATTTGGACGCCCTCTCGCAAGCCCGGAAAATGCGAAAAGTTCCAAAAACAATCCAGCGGCCCCTTTCGCATCTCTCGCCAGTTGTCCCCAACGAACTATGAAGTGACTCCCGTCATTCCGCCCCGGGACAACCGCTCTAAACCTACTGATGTCATCCACGTCGCCCGACTGAAACGCTACCACCGCCAAGTTCCCCTAGCAGCATGGCCGGCGGACCGTCCCTTTTTCAACGAAGAGATAGCTGTTAGGAAGAAAGAAGAATGAGGCTCAACCAAAGAGCCCCGCGCATCTCGGGCAGCAGCGGAAACACTCGAGGTGTGCTCGGACGATTGCTCCAACGGTTGTACTGGCGACACCATCATAGTCAAACCTCTCTTCTTTGTATTAAATTCATCTGTTCACCCAAAAGCCTGACAATCTGCAGACATCGCTGGTGCTATAAACATGATCAAGCGAGCAAAAATAAAAAGGTATTAGCTCAACACAAGCCCTTTATTATTATTTGGTTTTCGTATATTTTCAATAAATCTCCGGTTAAAACACTGGCGTGTGATCGGTGAATTAAACTGAAACATTATCGAGACACAGTTGTACGCCCAAGGGTAAAAGCGTATCCGAATAATTAGTCTGAAAATAACTATAGAGCTGATAATTTAAACTTCATAATAATATCAATCAACAAAGTTTTTGTATCTTACCAATATAGTCATTTTCGTAACGAGCTGATGGCGCAACCCCGATAAGCTTGTGTGCCATACGTCCGTCTTCCGATGGAGCAGCCAATGGAAGTGGGAGTATTCTCAGCCTTGGCCCAAGAATGCCTCTCTGTAAACATAGCGGACATAATGTGAAACTATCAGGTCCAAGAACCTTTGTGACTCGTGTTACATAATTGAACCGAATCATCACACTTTTCGCGTGATAGCTTTTGATAATGAGAGTCTTGAACTCCAGGGTACTGAATGTAACTTTACTTAGCAGAAGGTTACCGAATGTACTGGAGAATATACCAAACTAAATTGTGAACGAAGTGGTCCATGGAAAACAAAATTGTTTAAAAATGCCAGTGGTGACCTTCGACGAACGATTAGCAGAAATATTCACTCTAACTTTGCTAGTTCAGAATTATATGATACAATATTCCACTTCAAACTTTACTGTCACCGCAGATGCATGGGGGTGAATGGGAGGCCAGAGAAAATGCAGCAGATATTATGCATGGTCAAAGTCTGGACCACCTTTCAGCAACTACGACCCATCACAATGAATAGACAGACACATTACTTGTTCATAAAAGAAAAGAAACATGTGCATTTGTCAGATTAACAAACACACAAGGAACCCATTCTAAAAGTGCGCTTCATCTTATAATTTATTTGCCAATTATCGAAGCCCGCCATTGTTTGTGCACGCACTGTGAGCCTTTACTGACCACTAGTTCTGTGTCAGCGTTCGCCGTGAGATCGGCTCAGCTAATATCGAAAACGACTGCTTCGTCAGCATGTTGCTGAGTACTCAGATTCAATCACACCCTTCGTGCCCAACAGTTGGCTGCCGCCATTGTTGCTTGATCGGTTTGAAAAATGTTTTTTTCCGATACCCTACAAAAGCAAACAGCAAAGTTAAATAAACGAGCAAAGTACATTGCTGTTGGATAGCTGTAAAGCAACATAATAAAACCGTGAGACACGCAAAGCAGGACACACACAACACCGTCTCAGACACAGCTAAAACGTTTTATTCAGAACACCCTGCCTTTAGAGCAAACAAACCTCTATCGCCTCGGAAGGGAAAAACAGCAGTTGCTAGTATCAGCAAAACGGGGACCACCCATCGCCGATATCTAATCAACCTAAGAAGCCAACAGCAGCAAAATAGGAAAAAAACAAAATATAAAAACTACAACAGCAAAAGCGTTCACACTTGCTCTTAAGGACAACCGAAGGAACGCTCGCACAATTCCCTGCTGACGTATTCCTAATTTTTCCCTTTATAACACGATTAAACGGATCCAATTCTTTGCAAGCTATCTCCGAAAATTTTCACTCGGGAACGCAGTTGTTACACTCATGTAGGTGCTTGACTATTTCGGAGTTGGGCGACTTTGATAGCACTGCCCTTTTGTGCTCATTAACACAATCGCCAGACTGCCTAACAGAAGAAAAGCCACACATCATAGAAATATTGTAGACGACACCTTTGTTTGCACGCTATGGCCGGATCCCTGTGCTTTTTGCCACACTCTTGATGTATTCCCGAAAAAGAGAGTCAACTGACCCAGGCGAAAGTCGTTTTTGAAAACTACTCTAACACCAAACCGCGCTGACAAAACCTATCAAATTGTGAGAGATGCTGCAAAAAAAAAACGGAAGACACACCTACCTCTTCGATTCCTCTTTTTTTTTCTTCTAACTTCATTCCAAGAACACTCAAAAGCTTCCTTGCAAAACTCAAAATGAGGCCTGGTTGATACTCTAGCCGAACCAACCGCGAGAACTGCACCAAAAAGTTAAAAACTTGCAGCCTTTCCAGTCTGGTGAAGAAGGAAGACCAGTGAAGCTGTACTATGATGAGACGACCTCAAGCACGACTTCTTGGACGACGCCTAGAGGACGACGTCTAGTGCTAACCTCATGAACAGCGTCTAGGACGATCTCGAGGACGACCTCAGGGACGACGTCTAGGACGACCTCAAGGACGACGCCTAGGACGACCTCAGGGACGACGTCTAGGACGACAACCTCAAGGACGACTGTGCTAGGACGACCTCTAGGACGACCTCAAGGACGACTTCTAGGACGACCTCCTAGAACAACCTCAAGGATGATTTCTAGGACGACCTCAAGGACAACCTCTCGGACAACCTCAAGGACGACGTCTACAATGACCTTCAAGGACGACTTCTAGGACGACCTCCAGGACGACATCTACGACGACGCCTAGAAATTCAGCCTTTCCACTCTGGTGAAAACCAGAGTGGAAAGGCTGGAAAGGTGCCGCCATCTATGAGCGAGGCCGGCAAGCCGGTTGTCTGGTTGCCGCCGTCACTCATAGATGGCGGTAGCTGTCCAGAGTTTGTGTCGACATTTCTTTGCGGGGGACACGATCCTCGGCAAACTAGCCCTTAACAGCTCCGCTGTAAAAGACAGTTCTTGCGTTTCTGTGCAAAAGTGTGCCCCTCCCCTTCGATCGTTGTTGATCTAAGGTAAAGATCTACCAGGGAAATGCAACTACCTACAGCAATGTCCGTCTGCGACTGTAATTCATCCAGGTTTGCTTCCAACCAATCTTTTACCCTGTGAATGAGGACCGATTTGTCAAGCGAATGGTATAAATCTTTTATGTCGAGTGACACAACTTCACAAGGTCTGGAATGGTGACGACTTAGGCTTGTTATCAATTCTTCAGAATTCCGAAGCGACAAGGGGTTATCAACCTTCAAAACATTCAAACAAGACTGAAAGTAATTTTGAGAGAGCACGCTGCCACGTACCACTCTCATTGACTAGAATCCTAAAAGGCAGTTGCGGTTATGCTCCTTTAGTAGAAGCTTCATTGACAAAGCCGTTTTCGTGGCTCCGGTCGCTTTCGCAACTACCCTTTCCATTTCACACTCCTTTAGAATGTTCACACACGCTCTTTAGCTTCTGCAAATTATCAGTACAAGGTCAAGAAAGGCCCTCCACGACTGACTGGAACTTTTCTTCAAACACACCCAACTGTCACCGCAAATTGAATCCTCTTGTCCGTCTCAAGCAACACCAACTTCCTCAATCAACTTTCATTTTACCGTCACCTTTCAAAGTTCTAGAATCAAGGCGGTACGAAGCGTCTGCTAACCTATTAATGACTTTAAATGCCTGGTTCTCAAAGCCAGACGTCTCCTTTTAACCGCTAATTCTGCTTCCTACGGCACTCACAGACGCGTCAATGTTCAGCCTGGAAGGCTTGATGGCGGGGCAAAACTTGAGACCGTTTTGTAAGACCTCGAGGAAGAAAAGACAACTCCGCGTCAGGCAAAAGGCACTTCATTGTCCTCCGAACCTCGACCAAAGCAGCTCTCAAAACTAAACGCATTCGAAACACCTCATTTTCGACCGCACCCCACCCAAGGATTAGACACCGAAAAGCGTTAGTCTGCCCAACAAGACTGGAACTGCTTTTTTCAGTTGGTCCCAGAGTTCAAACACAAACGATGTCTTGGTAGCAAGTCCTCTGTAAAGTGAACGCACCTACTTCCCTTGTTGAATTTCAGCGGACTGATAGGCGCGGAGAACCCTAAGCCTGGTTGCCCAGTTGCAGTGGATGGCCGATACGTGCTTGCAACGTGTTGGATCAACGCACTTCTTCTTTACGCCCTAACTGAATACGCAGACATTCGGTGTTCAAACAAATTAAGCCTCCGTCCTAACTTGCTGAGGACCAACCAAATAAAAACTCCCCTGACGACTGAGGGAGATCCACCAAAAGGACACTGCAGACGTGTTCTTCTGTTGTCCGTGTCTCCGGTTTTATTATTTTGCTCAATATTCACCAGCTCGCCTGCGCCCTAACTCTTTATTTGAGATAGCTGTACCGCTAATATATATATATTGCGATTATAATATTCCTTCAGTGGTCGAGGCAAAGCATAAGCATAACTTATTCTTTACGTTCCAGTACTGCTTCCTCAATCGGGAAGTAGTATTTATTTTTGTCTTTTCAGTCAGTGAATTCAATAACTTCACGGCAACAAACTATATGCCGCAAACTTATGTAAATTTCCGAAAAGTATTGTTATTGAATTAAGTATGCACATGACTTTTCTTATTTATAAACAATCATAGTGTAGGGAATATTTCCTTTGGGTGGCATGACTTTTTGACAACAACAGTATCGTATTTAAACTGAACGAAGTTGTGTCTCCCCAGGTTTAGATAGTAACAAAAATTTAAACACAAAATTAAGAATCATACCAAAGTTTTTATGGTTGTTAGTACAACTAGTGTGAGTGAAAACAATTATCTTGAATTGTTTGTTTTTTTAGGGTTAGAGCAAAGGTACACGATGTTATTTGTTCTGAGCATGTTATCTAAGAACATCACCGACTGTTTTATCATTGTCTAGCAATTCAAATTTCAAACACCCAAAGCTGCGGGTGTTAGGTAAGTCTATAACTCAAACTACAGGAGGCAGGATAATATCCCAGGCAGCACGCACAGAGAAACGTCTTGCTTACACAAGCTTGGCAAACCTAGGGGCCTAACTTAGGGTCTAATGCGGTTCTGCTCCAAGATGTTAGTTATTGCCAGAGAACTTTCATTTGTGTTTATATGGCCTTTCTCTTGCTTGGCACATAACTGACAAAGGGCCACACCTGAGGCGAAAATGCCATATCTGAACAAAACGTGAGCGTGCTAAGTAACTGGGGTAAGTTCATCAGAGTAAAGTTTTCCGAGACAGAGGTGATGAAACAGAAACGACTGAAGAAATAGGAAAGAGGTCTCAAACACAGCTCGAATTAAGTTTTATTGACACAAAATCTATTCATATTGTCTCTGAAATAAAACAAAACGAAAGGGGCAACAGGGCAAAGGGAGCCCGCAACGAAGCTTTCCTCAAGACAAGGCAACGTTGGAACTAAGAATCTAGAGTTTACGAATAGAAAATTCTAACTGCATTAATCACCTAGAGAGCGAAAAACGGCAAAGCCAGATTTTACAAACTATGATTTACTGCTCGGACCAGTAAACGAACTAAAGACTTGAGCTAACGACCGTCCATTGTAATTGACCTTTATGCAAACATGAGTACAAAATCGGTACAAGTAAAATAACCGCTTCAATAAAAAATGACACAAGCTTTTGAACAAACCCGAAACACCCCAAGTTTCTAGAGCTAAAACAGTCCGCTCCACGCAGCCTCCAAACACTCATAGGGCTTATTTACTACGTTTTCACGGTTTTACTATCAAGATCGACTCTCAAACCGGAGAACCTGTAGAAAGGCCCTAAATCTGCCAATCATTTGGAAATTTAGTGTTCAGATGTTCATACACCAAAACCGAACAACCAAAAGTGAAGCCTTGCTTCGGTACTTCTTCGGCGATTTAGGCCCAAAGATGCCTGATGACAGCCTTGGGACGCGACACGTCCGGCATGTTGTACTCACGAGGAGTTATGCTTCAGGTGCTGTCTTTCCTGCCATATATTCAACAAGCTTCATGATCAGTTCGTGCGCCTCGCCATGGGAAGCAGTGGAAGTAGAACGGCTCTGGCTGCATGATTACTTTATTCATTATCTCAGGATCAGCAAATCCCATTGTTGATCGCTCTTGAGCGCTTCATTGGGTCAACCGTCAAGGGACGTTTCTGTTTCCGTTGAGGGTTCATAATCTACAGATTCATCTTCCACTTCGACGCTGGGGAGCAACACGTCCGGCATGCTGTACTCATGGGGCATTATGCTTCAGGGGCTGTCTCTCCTGGCCATATCTTCAACATGCGTCATCGTCATCTCGTGCGCCTCGTCATGGGAAGCAGTGGAAGCAGAGCGGTTTTGGCTGGAGGATGAATCTTCGCGATCTTCCGATCAGCAAATGCTAGTGACGTTCGCTCCTTGGCGCACTAAAGTATTAAGGAGGGCTAGTTGGTCCCACATACCGAAATTATGAAGCGCCAGAGACAGACACTGACATGAAGTAGACGGGACAGCGCTCTCCCGTCTACTTCATGTCCGTGTTTGTCCCTTGCGCTTTATAATTTTGGCCTCCTTAGCGCTTGCATTGGGTCAACCTTCAAGGGGTGCTTTTGTTTCTGTTGTAGGATTATCAACTACGGAAAGACACATCTGCCACTTTGACGCTAGGGTGCAACACGCCCGGCATACTGTACTCACAGGGCAAGTTATGAATCAGGTCTGTGATTTAAAATGTGCCAGGTGTTTCCGTCCCAATAACCTCTTTCTGCTAAACGTGTCGTGCCCCTTCGTCAAAAAGTGCCTTACTAACTCTGGACTTGTACGCTAAGCTCAGAAAAAGCTTCTGTGTTTTTGTTTTTTTCTTGAGATGCTGTGGCGGTGTTTTCCTCCACGGTTGGCGGATGATATTGAATAAAATCCTTGTCCTTTGTCAAAAATGTAGAAGGAGAAGATTGCTGAAGGTTTTACCACTGTTCAAAAGTCGGACATCGGTCGAAGCGACAATGCTGAGCGATAATAAAAACATTGACGTCATTCAGAAAAACACTGATGTGGCAATTAAGTCACTAGAAGACGGAGTTTGAGCGTTAAAAAGTAATCAAGGGTCTACGAGTTCGAAGGATGCACATTGCCCGTGAACGAGACGCATCGTGAGCGATTTCATGTCTCATCTTCGAGCTAAAGTTGACGATTTATAAAACCGGTCGCGTAGAAACAACCTATTTTTTCTAATCAAAGGAACTGGTAAACGCGAAACATGGGTGGATTCCGAGAAGTTGATAAGGAAATTCTGCAAACCTAGAATAGGTGTAAATGTAGATAGCATTTCCTGGGTTCATTGAGTTCGCCTTTTTTTCAACTGATGAGAAAAACCGAAAATAGCAAAAAAATATAAATAAACAAAGTTTGAGTGTTTTCTGAACGTTTACAAACTAAAGGGTACTGAGTTTATTCTAACCAGTGATTACACGCAGGTGGTTAGATCGAAACATAGAAATCTCCTCCAATATTTCTGAAGCAGTAAAGAAGGCTTGGTGAGAAAGTAGGCTTGCGTTTTCATAAACTTTGAGGTGAAATGAAGAAGTGTATGTTTGGAAGTGTGATGTCGGATCTGATGTACCAATGGTTACGGCCCGTAATGCCGAAGCATGACATGTTCATCTTTCGCCAACGCCAAATACTTTGCATAAATGCCCGGCCTGCGTTGCTTCGCAGTGTGTTAACCATCATGTACCCACCGCTGCTTCGCGTTTTACATAAACAAAATCCTTAAATTGACTTTACACCAATACTCAGTTCGTGATATCGAAAACAAGCGGCGATATATCCCCTTCGATATATTCCTGCTCTGCTGACATTGTTGGTCTCACTAAAACGTGATTAAATGACGAAGTGGTTGACTCGGCTATTCTTTATGGCGTCTCTTTTTACTATATTTCGTCACGATAAAGAGGAGTGTGCGGGTGCCGGGGTAATGTTTACTGTTAGAAAAAATATAATTTGTACACGTATCTTATAGGACCCTGACGAAAATAATCCCTTCCGCAGGAAATATTTTCGTCATTCTTGACCAGCTCGCCTGCACCTTTGCATTAATTGTATTATCATCATAACCTTAAAATGCAGGCCGTTCACCCTTGTTGGTGTTAGACGGGTGCCAGCTGATAAAATCCGTTTGCTCTACTGACATTTAACTCCTCGTTAGCTCAGATGGTAGCACGTTTCACTGAAAATGAAGAGCTCCCTGGTTCAATACCATGACTAGGCAGATTTTTTCGGTTGCGCACCATTTACCTAGCTGTGTTTGGAGATTTGTGTTTGTCCTTTGTCCCCCTTTTTCCCCTTCTCCAGGGATTATTTTCGTCATTCTTGACCAGCTCGCCTGCACCTTTGCATTAATTGTATTATCATCATAACCTTAAAATGCAGGCCGTTCACCCTTGTTGGTGTTAGACTGGTGCCAGCTGATAAAATCCGTTTGCTCTACTGACATTTAACTCCTGGTTAGCTCAGATGGTAGCACGTTTCACTGAAAATGAAGAGCTCCCTGGTTCAATACCATGACTAGGCAGATTTTTTCGGTTGCGCACCATTTACCTAGCTGTGTTTGGAGATTTGTGTTTGTCCTTTGTCCCTCTTTTTCCCCTTCTCCAGGGATTATTTTCGTCATTCTTGACCAGCTCGCCTGCACCTTTGCATTAATTGTATTATCATCATAACCTTAAAATGCAGGCCGTTCACCCTTGTTGGTGTTAGACGGGTGCCAGCTGATAAAATCCGTTTGCTCTACTGACATTTAACTCCTGGTTAGCTGAGATGGTAGCACGTTTCCACTGAAAATGAAGAGCTCCCTGGTTCAATACCATGACTAAGCAGATTTTTTTGGTTGCGCACCATTTACCTAGCTGTGTTTGGAGATTTGTGTTTGTCCTTTGTCCCCCTTTTTCCCCTTCTCCAGGGATTATTTTCGTCATTCTTGACCAGCTCGCCTGCACCTTTGCATTAATTGTATTATCATCATAACCTTAAAATGCAGGCCGTTCACCCTTGTTGGTGTTAGACGGGTGCCAGCTGATAAAATCCGTTTGCTCTACTGACATTTAACTCCTCGTTAGCTGAGATGGTAGCACGTTTCACTGAAAATGAAGAGCTCCCTGGTTCAATACCATGACTAGGCAGATTTTTTCGGTTGCGCACCATTTACCTAGCTGTGTTTGGAGATTTGTGTTTGTCCTTTGTCCCCCTTTTTCCCCTTCTCCAGGGATTATTTTCGTCATTCTTGACCAGCTCGCCTGCACCTTTGCATTAATTGTATTATCATCATAACCTTAAAATGCAGGCCGTTCACCCTTGTTGGTGTTAGACGGGTGCCAGCTGATAAAATCCGTTTGCTCTACTGACATTTAACTCCTCGTTAGCTCAGATGGTAGCACGTTTCACTGAAAATGAAGAGCTCCCTGGTTCAATACCATGACTAGGCAGATTTTTTCGGTTGCGCACCATTTACCTAGCTGTGTTTGGAGATTTGTGTTTGTCCTTTGTCCCCCTTTTTCCCCTTCTCCAGGGATTATTTTCGTCATTCTTGACCAGCTCGCCTGCACCTTTGCATTAATTGTATTATCATCATAACCTTAAAATGCAGGCCGTTCATCCTTGTTGGTGTTAGACGGGTGCCAGCTGATAAAATCCGTTTGCTCTACTGACATTTAACTCCTGCGTTAGCTCAGATGGTAGCACGTTTCACTGAAAATGAAGAGCTCCCTGGTTCAATTCCATGACTAAGCAGATTTTTTCGGTTGCGCACCATTTACCTAGCTGTGTTTGGAGATTTGTGTTTGTCCTTTGTCCCCTTTTTCCCCTTCTCCAGGGATTATTTTCGTCATTCTTGACCAGCTCGCCTGCACCTTTGCATTAATTGTATTATCATCATAACCTTAAAATGCAGGCCGTTCACCCTTGTTGGTGTTAGACGGGTGCCAGCTGATAAAATCCGTTTGCTCTACTGACATTTAACTCCTGCGTTAGCTCAGATGGTAGCACGTTTCACTGAAAATGAAGAGCTCCCTGGTTCAATACCATGACTAGGCAGATTTTTTTGGTTGCGCACCATTTACCTAGCTGTGTTTGGAGATTTGTGTTTGTCCTTTGTCCCTCTTTTTCCCCTTCTCCAGGGATTATTTTCGTCATTCTTGACCAGCTCGCCTGCACCTTTGCATTAATTGTATTATCATCATAACCTTAAAATGCAGGCCGTTCACCCTTGTTGGTGTTAGACGGGTGCCAGCTGATGAAATCCGTTTGCTCTACTGACATTTAACTCCTCGTTAGCTCAGATGGTAGCACGTTTCACTGAAAATGAAGAGCTCCCTGGTTCAATACCATGACTAGGCAGATTTTTTCGGTTGCGCACCATTTACCTAGCTGTGTTTGGAGATTTGTGTTTGTCCTTTGTCCCCTTTTTCCCCTTCTCCAGGGATTATTTTCGTCATTCTTGACCAGCTCGCCTGCACCTTTGCATTAATTGTATTATCATCATAACCTTAAAATGCAGGCCGTTCACACTTGTTGGTGTTAGACGGGTGCCAGCTGATAAAATCCGTTTGCTCTACTGACATTTAACTCCTGCGTTAGCTGAGATGGTAGCACGTTTCACTGAAAATGAAGAGCTCCCTGGTTCAATACCATGACTAGGCAGATTTTTTTGGTTGCGCACCATTTACCTAGCTGTGTTTGGAGATTTGTGTTTGTCCTTTGTCCCCCTTTTTCCCCTTCTCCAGGGATTATTTTCGTCATTCTTGACCAGCTCGCCTGCACCTTTGCATTAATTGTATTATCATCATAACCTTAAAATGCAGGCCGTTCACCCTTGTTGGTGTTAGACGGGTGCCAGCTGATAAAATCCGTTTGCTCTACTGACATTTAACTCCTCGTTAGCTCAGATGGTAGCACGTTTCACTGAAAATGAAGAGCTCCCTGGTTCAATACCATGACTAGGCAGATTTTTTTGGTTGCGCACCATTTACCTAGCTGTGTTTGGAGATTTGTGTTTGTCCTTTGTCCCCCTTTTTCCCCTTCTCCAGGGATTATTTTCGTCATTCTTGACCAGCTCGCCTGCACCTTTGCATTAATTGTATTATCATCATAACCTTAAAATGCAGGCCGTTCACCCTTGTTGGTGTTAGACGGGTGCCAGCTGATAAAATCCGTTTGCTCTACTGACATTTAACTCCTGCGTTAGCTGAGATGGTAGCACGTTTCACTGAAAATGAAGAGCTCCCTGGTTCAATACCATGACTAGGCAGATTTTTTTGGTTGCGCACCATTTACCTAGCTGCGTTTGGAGATTTGTGTTTGTCCTTTGTCCACCTTTTTTCCCTTCTCCAGGGATTATTTTCGTCATTCTTGACCAGCTCGCCTGCACCTTTGCATTAATTGTATTATCATCATAACCTTAAAATGCAGGCCGTTCACCCTTGTTGGTGTTAGACGGGTGCCAGCTGATAAAATCCGTTTGCTCTACTGACATTTAACTCCTCGTTAGCTCAGATGGTAGCACGTTTCACTGAAAATGAAGAGCTCCCTGGTTCAATACCATGACTAGGCAGATTTTTTCGGTTGCGCACCATTTACCTAGCTGTGTTTGGAGATTTGTGTTTGTCCTTTGTCCACCTTTTTCCCCTTCTCCAGGGATTATTTTCGTCATTCTTGACCAGCTCGCCTGCACCTTTGCATTAATTGTATTATCATCATAACCTTAAAATGCAGGCCGTTCACCCTTGTTGGTGTTAGACGGGTGCCAGCTGATAAAAT
>JAZHYW010028192.1:0-52202 GCA_037355805.1 Ixodes ricinus | reverse complement strand
TGTGACGATCGTACTACGTCGTCCTTCGGGCTCAAGACCCGGGAGCAAAGATACACACGTCAGACACGTTCGGAAGTCGAAAAGCGCTCGAGCCACGCTCGTCTTTCTCTTTTATTCTGCTCGTGCAGTCTTTTGCCGCCTGGTATCAATACGGCTTGTGACACTCCTCCGCCCTTAGTAAAAAAAACTATAACACACCACGTGCGTACACGTCAACTGGGGGAGTACCGACGTGGGGCTCTTCGTGGTCTGGAACTCCTCCGTAGCGGCGTGACGGCTGCCGGGGTCCCTTGGATTGACTGGGAAACGCTGGTCGCGGAGCTCGTTAACACCGATGGGTCATTGGGAGACGCAGTGGAAGTTGAGGGACTGGGCAAGGACGTGGGGTCCATGCTGCGGTTGCCACTCGGAGATTCGGGCGTCGGTGTCCTGCTGTCGCGGTCCGGCAACACAGGCCGTGGGACTGGAGTGACATTCGTGGACGCCACTGAGGTCTCGTGGCGAGGCCTAAGATGGTCCCCATGCCGATGCCACATGGTCCCATTTGGCAGACGCACGTTCAGGGACGAAGCGCCTACCGCAGAGGCTACATGTCCGGCAGACCAAGGAGCACCCGGTCGGAAATTCCTGGCGTACACCGGTGCTCCAACTTCCGGCAAAGCTCCAGGACGACAACCATTGTCGGCGTAAAGCTTTTGCTTAAGCTGCTTCAGCAGTGCTGTGGACCGCAGGTTGGGACGCATAACGTCCAACGGTGTCTTGATCATGCGGCCCATAAGCAGCTCACATGGGGCACGGCCAGTGACTTCGTGTGGCGTGGTCCGGTAGTGAAATAGAACTCGGGCCACTTGCGTGCCGAAATCCCCGCCTTGGCACTTCTTGAGCTTAGTTTTGACAGTTTGTACCACCCGTTCCGCGGCTCCATTGGAAGCTGGGTGGTACGGAGGGACCATCATCCGACGAATTCCGTTCCTGGTCAGGAACTCCAGGTACTCGGCACTGGCGAAAGCTGGGCCATTGTCCGAGACTATTAAGTCTGGGAGTCCCTGGGCGGCGAAGACCAGTCGCAATGCAGAGATGGTCGCCGCTGCGGATGGGGTGGTGACGGGGAGTACCTCCACCCACTTCGAGTAGGCGTCAACGACTACTAGAAAGTATCGTCCTTTGAAAGGTCCACCGAAGTCCACATGCAGGCGGGACCATGGCCTCTCAGGAAAAGGCCAAGGGGTGATCTCAATGCGTCGGGGTGCTCGCTGATGTTCCTGGCAGACGTGGCATCGCTGCACGTGATGAGCAATGTCTTCGCTCAAACCAGGCCACCAGACGTGAGACCGGGCCACCATCTTCATCTTTTCCACCCCTGGATGGCCTGCATGGAGCAGTTGAAGAACCTGGGGACGTAGGACCTGAGGTATCACTACCCTAGATCCCCACAGTAAACAGCCCTCTTGCAGGCTCAGCTCAGCACTTTTGTGGGTAAAGGGGCTGTATTCCTTCAACTGGGGGAAGGCCTGACCTCTTCCGACGACTCTAACGACTTCGGACAGAACCTTGTCCCTACTGGTCGCTTGGGCCAGTGTTGTCCTGGAGAGTACACCCGGATAAGACTGCTCCAGCAAGAACATGTCTGCTGGCACCTGCTCACTTGCTGGAACCACTGGCAGCGGAAGCCTACTTAGGGCATCCGCATTACCGATAGTCTTCCCGGGCCGATGGACCAGCTGGTAAGTGTATGCGGCCAGTTTCAAAGCCCAGCGGACTATCCGTGGTGAAGCTTGAACAGGGACCGCTTTGCTGGCCGCCAAGAGTCCCAACAGTGGCTTGTGGTCAGTGATTGCTTCAAACTCTCTTCCCCACAGGTATTGATGAAACCGCTCTACGCCGTAGACCAAAGCCAGGGCTTCTTTGTCTAGCTGGCTGTAATTCTGCTCAGCGGAGTGCAGGCGGCGTGAAGCGAACGCCACAGGGTGTTCGAGTCCATCGCTGTCTCGATGCGAGAGTACGGCCCCAATACCGTATGGTGAGGCATCGACCGCGAGGACCACAGGTTTGGCCGGATCGAAATGGACCAGCACAGGAGCCTGTGTCAGCAGAGACTTGCTCAGGCGAAACGCATCGTCTTGTTGCTTTCCCCAGGTCCACTTTTGCCCCTCGCGTAGCAGGAGATGAAGTGGTTGAAGGCGTCCAGAAAGGTTGGGCAGGAACCGCCGGTAGAAGTTGATGAGCCCCAAATAGCTTTGGAGCTCCTTCTTATTCTGGGGCTGCGGCGCATCCCTCACTGCCTCCACCTTCTGGGGAGCGGGAGCCAGGCCGTCCTTCGTGATGACGTGGCCTAGGTACTCCGTCCTGGGAGCCATAAGAACACATTTTTCGACCTTGAGCTTCAGGCCTGCTTCTTGAAGCTTGGTCAGGACCCGGTGTAGATTCTGGATGTGGTCCTGGTCGTTGACCCCGGTGACCAGGATATCGTCCAGGTACACTGCCACGTGCTTCAATCCCCGGAAGAGGTTGTCCATCTCTCGCTGGAAGATGGCTGGGGCTGAGGCTACGCCAAAAGGCAGACGCGTGTACTGAAAAAGTCCCATTGGCGTGGAAATGGCAACATATTTGCGGGAGTCTTCGTCCAGAACCACCTGCTGATATGCGTCTCTAAGGTCCAGTTTGGAAAACTTCTCTCCGCCGGAGAGTGACGCCCACAAATCCTCAATGAGGGGTAGGGGGTACTGCTCAAGTTCTGCCACTGGGTTGATGGTAACTTTAAAATCTCCGCAGATTCTGACACATCCATCTTTCTTTAGTACCGGTACGATGGGTGCAGCCCATGCAGAAGTCTTTACCGGTATGAGGATGCCCTCACGCTGCAGGCGCTGCAGCTCTTGTGACACTTTATCCTTGAGTGCGAAGGGAAGGGGTCTTGGCTTGAAAAATCTGGGACGGGCATCAGCTGGAACGTGCAGTCTTGCTGCAGTGCCCAGAAAGGTGCCCACACCTGGCTTGAACAGTGCCTCAAAGTCGTGCAGCAGCCTTGGCACAGCGGTCAGTGCAGAGACAGCAGCCTCCTGGGTCTGCGACAGCTGAATTCCCAGAGCCTGGATCCAGGTTCGGCCAAGCAGCGTGGGTGACGACCCTCTTGTTACAAAAAGGGGCAGGCGTGCCTCCTTGTTTCCAAAACAGACGCTGACTTCGGCCATGCCTTGGACAGGGGAAAGTTGGCCTGAGTAACTGCGCAGCATGACGTTTGACGCCTGGACTGGCACGGACGGGAAGGTTTTCTTGAAAAGCTCCCCCGCAATGACTGAAACGCTGGCCCCTGTATCTAGTTCCATGCACAGGGGCTGGCCACAAACTTTGAGGGTGACCAGGAAAGGCGGGACCGACTGGCTAGTAGGGGCGAGACACCACATGTCGAAAATCTGGGTGTCTTCGGTGACGATATGAAGTTGAGCGGTATCGGTGCCAGACGTTTTTTTCGCATGTCGACCCCGCTGTGGCTGCGCGCCGGTCGGACGGCGGTTGCCTCGGCCGCGAGCTGGGGCCGCCCCTTCAACGTGCGTCGGACCGCTGGACTGGCGCTTCTTCGCCCTACATACCCGGGCAAGGTGCCCTTGCTTACCACAAAAGTGGCACGACGCTTGCTTGAACGGGCAGAGGTGCGGCTGGTGCGCGTCGCCACAGCGAGGGCAGGGAACGGCCCCCGTGGCCGCCATCTTGTTTGTTGGGAGCACCTCCGCTGGTAACTCAGACGCTGGTTGCGCTGGTCCTGACGAACGGGAAATCTCAGCAGAGTCCCGAGAAGCCGCCTCCAACGCCAACGCTGCTTTTACGGCGTCGTCAAACGAAGGGTCCGGCATTTCAAGGAGCCTCGTTTGCATGGCGGTGTCGTTGATACCGCAGACGAGCCGATCTCGAAGCAGCGAGTCAAGCTGATCGCCAAAACTGCAGTTCGTTGCGAGGCCCCGGAGCGCAGCGACGAAATCGTTCACAGTTTCGCCCTTCCTGCGGTTTCGGTTATTGAAACGAAACCGTTCCATCATCAGGGACGGCGCAGGGCTGTAATGCGCACGCAGGACCGTGAAAAGCTCGTCGAGCGACCTATCGTGGGGGCTTGCGGGCTTCAGAAGGTCCAGCAGCAGAGTGAACGTCCGGGTACCGCAGCTTGCCAGGAAAATGTCCCGCTGCTTGGCTGATGGGGTGTCGTTGGCCCGGAAAAATACTCTAACTTGCTCCTGATAGACGGGCCATGCTGACCCATCGCCTTCGAACGCGTCCAGGCGCCCGTATAACGGCATAACGTGGCGCGGCTCCTCCCCGGCCTGCTGGTGCTGTTGTTCCGGCGGTGCTGGTTCGCCGGTGCCGGGCATGCGGTCGGGCGGGCTCGAATCACCTCGTCGCCAGTGTGACGATCGTACTACGTCGTCCTTCGGGCTCAAGACCCGGGAGCAAAGATACACACGTCAGACACGTTCGGAAGTCGAAAAGCGCTCGAGCCACGCTCGTCTTTCTCTTTTATTCTGCTCGTGCAGTCTTTTGCCGCCTGGTATCAATACGGCTTGTGACAGAAGTTATTGTGGTAGTCTTCCTCGCTCAACAGGGAAACTGTGGCCCCTGTATCCACAAGAAAGCGAATGGGAACGTTGTCGATGAGTACCTCCGTAGATATTTCCCGTGCACGTTTGTAGTCGTCGTCAATGTGCAGGACGGTGACGACGTTTGCTTCCGCCGAGTTCGGATCCTTGACGGCTTCAACACTGGACTTCTCGCTCGACTTGCACACTGCTTCGAAGTGGCCGATCTTCTTGCAGCGGCGACAACGCTTGTTCTTCGCCGGGCATTTGTCGTAGTTTGCCTTGTGAGCTTGTGACCCGCAGCGGTAGCAACATCCTTTGTCGAAGTAGATTTCTCAGTTTTCTTCGGTGCCACGCGCTGCACAGAAGCGTCACCATCAAACTCGTGAATCTCCCGTTGAATTTGTTCAATATTCCTGCCAATATCGACCGCTCTCTGAGCCTTCGTAGAGCAGGCGTTCTCGGATTTGACGAGACGTAGTGCCTTCGAGGAGCTGGTCTGGAATGACGTTGTCGACGCCGTCACCGTAGTCACAGGACGAGAGCAAGTTCCAGCAGACTGGCTGCGTAGGTCTCGAACGCCTCATTTGGCGCCTGACGACTTTGTCGGAACCGGTGACGGTTTACGAGCACATTCGTAGTCGTGGCAAAATGTGCGTCCAGCACCGTCATTGCAAATTGGAACGCATCTTCTGCTGACGGTGTTCCCTCCGACTTGCCATCCTTCGATGCTTTGTCGCTACCCTCGCGAGGCTTCTCAGTAGAAGGTAACTGACCGGTCCGTGCCCCGGCGATGCTGTAGAACACCCGCTGTCCTTCAACGCCAAGGGCATTGAGCAGAATTGCTTTCCGACGATTCGGCTGCAACTCGTCGCCGCCGGCAGCTTCCAGAAAATTCTGGAACACCCCTTCCACTGCTTCCACGGAATTGCAGGCTGTCCCGGCGTAGACAGGAACAGGGGCGGCGATGCAGCAGAGAAGAACGCCATGGCTACTATTAGTACAGCCGTAATGGGCTCCAGCATCTCGTCGCCAAAAATGTGGTGTCCTCAGGGACACGGCAGAAAAAAGAACAGGACCAGCCCAGTCAATGTTCCAAATCAGATTGTCTATAGGCCCGTAGCTTTCAAGTTTTGAGCAGCGCTCCAGGCGAGCAAAATAGAATATTTGGCTCGCGTTTCGAACGTGCGTCATCACGCTTCCCCACTACAGTTTTTTATACTCCGTTCCATTCTAAGTGCCAGCGTAGCAGAGGCTACAAGAGCGAGCTCCGAGCTTGCAGTGTCCCTTCCAAGCACGCGCGCTCGTGCAGTGCGAGCATCGTTCAGGGGAACATGTTTTTGCAAGTAGCTTCAGCTTCGCTATCACGTAAAGTGAAACATACGGGCTCACGGAAGCTATGAAAGAACGCAATAAAATAATAAAGCTGAATGGGACGCTGAGGCCGCGAGCTGCATAATTCTTTTTTATTTTATTTTTTTTTTTTTAGACGTTTTGTTATCGCGCGTCTACAGATGCTGACAGATGCTTGCATTCGAACGTGGCACGTGCAAAATCGAACGTTACAGCGCCGCCTGGATAGTGCTGCCAGCATAACATGGTCGCGTCTTGCGGACGCGCTCAGCGCCCCCGGAGAGCAACAGGTCTATTCATGAACAAAGACAAAAATGAAGTAAAGATCATATGTTGATGATGATGATTTGTACATATGTTGCTAACACAGCCAAGCTACAAATACCAGAACACAACAGTGGTGTAGGCGAGAATACATAGCTACCACGAGCGAGCCGCTGTCGACCTTGGCGGCACACAATTTACCAACTTCGTCTGACTTGCCACAGAGATTGATAGGCACAGCACAGACCCGTACCCATGAATATAGATGGCCACTTAGATAACGAGTACACCACGTTTTTATACGTGCCTCTCTGTGATTTATGAATGGTAATTCCACTTGCCTGCACAACAGGTAGCTGGCATCTTCCGTCCTCCTCCTCCTCCTCCACCTCCTCATCCTCCCTCCTCCTCCCCTCTTTTCCTACTCCTCCTCCCTCATCCTCCCCGTGAAGTCATTATGGGAAACGTCCCGTAATGCAACGCGCGGGTCACATGTGGCATCACGTGTGACGTCATTATTAGAGACGTCCCATAATGCAACGCGCGGTTGCGCCGACGGCGACGGCGACGCCGCTCAAGCCGGAAACGGGTGCCTAAGTGCTGCGCTCAAAAAGGCTGCCTTCAGTTACATTTTATTCACTGAAACAAAATGTACAGTATCCTGTACGTGCCATAACAACCAATCTAATAAACCGATCGAACAAAATTAATCTTTTTGTTCTCTCCCAGACCTTAGAGACACCAAAATTGCACCGCGAAACAAATATTCTGCTGCCCAATATTTTTCGGGTCTCAGGAGGCTATAGGTGTACAGTCCATGTGACGTCAATTTTTCCTCTAAATTGAGCGGGTAAACTGAATCCGTGTATAAGACAGGTGATATCAATTTCTCCGCCTAATTTAGCGGGAAATGTACGGACGGGCGGAAGGACGTACAATATTTTAAGATTGGTGGTAGAGTTGAAAAGCATTTCATGCTTCCGAAGAGAGACCCGATTAACAACTGTCAGGATAAAGATGATTAGGCTGATATATGATGGGCGTATCGATGCGTGAAAGAGGACGCTCGTTCAGACGAAAGTGTATGTTAGTAATTTAGTTCGTTAAAATAACCTATTATTCGATTATAAACATTTTTAAAACCCAAGATGGAGGCTACAAAGAGGGGACAAATACCAGCTCGCCTGAATTGTTGCGTCATCTTCTTTGATGATGTTTAGCGAAAATAAAATTAAAGATTCCGCCAGGCTGTTTTAACGATGAGGAGGAACATTCTGGCCCGTGCTGAACGAAAGCTAACCTGCAGTCTACAGCGAGCCAAGCAACAGGCCAGTTCAATACCCTTCTACATCCGAACCCGAAAAGACCCGTTTCAAAAGTCCGCGTCCACTCCTGTCCGCCATTGCGTGCTCACACACTCTGTGCATGTACTGGACACGAGGTCTGAGTCAGCGTTCTGCGTGAACTCGGCTCAGCTCGGATTGGACACGAGTGCTGACGTCAGCGTTCGGCGAGACTCGGATCCAGTCACGCCCTTTGTGCCCAAACAATTGCGGATGCCAATGTTGCTCGATGAACTTTTGAAAAGGGTTTATTGAAGGGAATAACATCAAGGACTGATGCTTGACTCGATGCCTTGGCATTATTTCTATTCCTGTTTGAGAGGCATTCAATGGATGTTTCGCAGGCCATTTTCCAGCTGAAGAAAACATTCCCGTGGCAGACGTCTTCGATTGTAGATGACCTTTACATTTTTTTCGTGTCACTGTAATTAATTTAACGTCTGCATGAGACGTGCCCTTAGATTGAAGGCTCTCACACCGGAAATTACGTTTCCGCTTCTGTGAAGGATTTAACGCAAATAAAGTTAACATCAATGTGCAAACAAAGATATCATAAAACCGATTCATTGATGACGCCTTTTCCAGACTGAGTCGCAACCAATTGGGAAATATCCTCGAAACCAGTGGATTTTTCTTTGCGATTCAGTTTACTCGTCGAGCAGAAAATAAAAAAATATTTCCCTTTTCTGAACCTGACCCTGTATAATAGATAATGTTTAATTTCCGTCTGAGAACATCCCGTCCAATGCAGACTTCCGCACGTTAATAGTGTTCAATGCCAGTGGTTCCAACGTAAAGGCTTGTTCACACTCTTGCAACCGAGTACGACCGAGAGAGATGAAACCTGTTGAAACGTCTTAAAATTTCTTAGGACGAGAGAACACACTGGCACGCTGGCGCCATCTATGCGGTGACCCTGGAACGGCATTTCACAAGAGTGAAGGTTTTGCGGTATTTCCGAGGTCAAATGTGCGTAATACTTATAAAAAGGCTCGTTTATAACGTTGACAAAAGCATTTCGAGCCAAGAAAGAAAGGATAATGCGCGAGAGAAATCGAAAATATGCCGGACCGCCAAGTTTACACTGCTACCCAATAGATGGCGCCAGTGTGCCCTCTCGTTGAAAGAGGTTTTAAGAAACCCAGTTTAAAGGGGTCGCAAGAGTGTGAACGGGCCTTTAGATGTGAGTGCAATATACGTTTTGTTTCTTACTTCTACGTCGCATTAGACACAGTACAAAATGTAAAAAAGAGTAAATTATTGTCACTCCATTTGTTAAGAAGGTGTTTGATGCGATTCGCCACATCCTCAATTCATCACATGCCTGCAGGGTGCTGAAAACACACCAAATACTTTGTGATATGCTCTCTAAACGCAAAAACCCAAATTCATCAATGTGCCACAGAAGTATAGAATATGGAGTGCAGGATTGCTGCCAGCGCTGTAAGACTGCACTGATCGCAAAGTTCCGCAGGCGTACGACAAAGGCTCAAAGCGCTGAAGTAGAATGATAAAAGGTACAGATATGCCAAAATAAAAACGTCGGGAACGTCAACTATTGTTGGTAAACTGAACCCAGCTTCAACTTTCCAAATGCGATGAAAACGGCTCGAGAGTCATGAGGGACATAAGGCAGAAAATATATCTAGTTGTTTTGGTAAACCAGGCTATCCCTGTTGGAATGATTTAGGACCAACCAGTTCTCAGTCTGCCATCATTTATAAAAGATGCCTCCAGACTGGGATGAGAGACATCCCAATAACTTGTTTACTGTGTTATTAACATTCAGAGTTATTTCCTTATCGAAAAGTTTTGAGTGTTATGTGCAGCCCAAGTGCATGTTGAGTGTGCCATTTGCAATGATGTGTTCTAACACATCATTTGGAATGATGTGTTTTAATAGTTTCCTCTTTTCAATAGCATTATTATTTAACCTTTCTTTTTCTTAAGAAATACGTCATGTGTGTGAGCTTTTCACAATATTTGATGTAAGGTTTATCTTGGATTTTATAAAATAAGCCATAAAATTTGGAACTCAGATATACTGAAGTATACAAGTACATAGCACGGAAAAGTTGTATCGTCCTTATTATCAGCTTTTTTTCTAACGTCTGATTTTGCGGACCTCATGCCATTACCCGGAAGTATTTTTAAACATTACTTTTATCGTTGTACGATGATGCAGAAAGTTGCATCTGTGCTGGATTAAGGACGTTCACCCCATTCAGGGCAGATGTCGGGGTGCTTACAGATGTTTATCTCGAATGGGGTTTCTCGAATGCAACACCCAAAATTTATCCTGACGCAGGGGAACCTATCGCGCACGCTGCGGAGTACATCATCGTTCATCCTTACACACGTGTTCTCGCGAGTTCGGAACTCAGTTTTTATGCCTCTTCAGAACATCTGTTTGGGACATGACGTCCCCCGAAACGGGAGTAGGCCTGTGGTAGCTAAAATTTTGTTTATTAACTTCGAATCATTTCAGAGATTTTCAGAAAGGAGTTCAACATGAACGGCCGCAACCTCCCCTTTTTGTTGGCTTTCCTGTCAACTGGTAAGTCTGTTGTGACATTCTGAAAGTACTCTCATACAAGAGTATTGGCAGCATAAAATGCATACGGGGATGGAATATTGACATGGTCAAGTGCATTACTTCGGTGGCCAGTGTTGAACTGTGAACCACCTGTTGCTAGGCTCAAAATACGTCTAAGCTTTTCCATTGCAGCATTCGGGCCGTGCTAGATATTTAACTTGCCAGCTAAAACACCCAGAATTTGTCAAACAAATCCTTAGATATGCGCTAAGGTAAACCTTTTATTGGTTTGGCGCAACCTCGCACTCCAGCCAAAAGATGTTTTTGTTTGTTCTTTAATTTTACTTTGTTCTGGGTAAGGCACGTAAACAAAGTGTGACTACGGTCTTCACACATAACTGTTTCACAATTCCGTCGACAGGGAATAACACTGCTCGCACAGACGGCTTTGTTTTAAGTAGTAAAACATGGTTGTGTCTTCTCGTGCACTAACTGTCGATGTCACCGTGTTTAGGGCGTTACTGATTCAATGTGAGATCCGCGATGACATACAAAGTTTTTAAGCTCTCTGATGACCTAAAAAAATTAGTTCCGCCCAGCACAGGGTGCACCAAAAATTACCCGAATGTTGAATAATATTATATAAATAACGTCGAAATTACAGCCTATTCGGGACAAAGTTCGCACATAGAAAGTTAAAAACAGTCCATATTTCAAAGTTATGTTTTCCGTCAAAGCGTCGGGCTGACACCAGAGACAGAGAAAACACGTGGCTTTTTTTTTCTCGAACTTAGGGCGATTAAAGTATTCTTGTAAGCTAAACATCTTGGCAGCAGTGGACTAGGAGCTATTGCGCTGTGATATAAGTTGTCTTCCTACAAGTCGTTTGGCAACTGGCTTTTCCGCTGAAATTTGTCGTGCTATCACCCTAGACAGTGGTGCGTCGACAGCATTGTGATTTTTGTGTACATAGCATCCCCATAGCAATAACCATCATGCGTTTAGTCTTCGAAGCTTTCGATGTACGTACCTACTTCTTCTCGGTCGCTGAGCCGGCGTCCAAGACCACGACATATTATTGGTGACGAGGATGCCTCGGACCACGACATATTAGACAGGGACGTTTGGAAGGAAGAAAGTCGATACTTGAAACGTTTCCTAAAGTGCAGCTTTGCTCAATTTCAAAATGGATCTTAATATGGTTCATTTCACATTGAAAAATACTAATAAACTCTTGCACATAATCTGTTTTTACCGAAACGCTTAATAGTTATCGTGGAATCTTTCTTGAAACATGGAATGAAAACCCAAATCAACACTTCGGGTGCAGGTGGCAACGTTGGCTCCGCCCTGCAAAACTGGAGCACCCACGTGAGCGTGGATTCGTTCGCTTGTATCAGATGGCGTCTATAGCACCTGCGCTCCTGTGGCCTGCGCTCGTGTAGTTAAAAACGCACTCGAAGCTTGTTAGCAAAACGCTATTGAGGCAGACGCCTTGCGTGGCTTGCGACAAGCCTACGGGCGCACGGGTATTCCGCGAACTGCGGATTGCGCCACTGACGCCGTATGTGAGCTCTACCCTGAAAAGCAAAAATAAATAGTAATGTATTTTATGTATCGACGCTACCAACATCATCGGGGCATCAAGTCGCCAAAATGACAGATCTTGTTGACTAAATAGTTTTCGAACTTTGTTTGCTATCTTTAATAAGCATTTAAACGGAATTACATTGTACCATTTGACTTGTGGGCTTTCCACATTATGCTAAAGGCGACTGCATTGTAGCCCTTCAATAGCCTACTAAGCACTGGGAAAAAGCGCAGGAACAAAAAAAAAAACTCGCAGCAAGGAATCAGGTTGCGAACGAAACATGAACGATGATGATGTGCATCCATCTCTGGTGCATCAGAACTGCCTTCATCTTGTATCTCTGAATATGTCATTTTTATTCTAAACAGTAATATGGTTTCACATTCCTGCTTGCCAATGGCGTCCGAAGTACAATTCTCTTGGTTAGAAAGTATAATTTGAAGGATATAGTCAGTATAACTCTTCGTCTCGAGTTGGCGTATCTTCCACCTTTAGGCTGGTACGATGCATTGTCAGACTCAAATTGGTGGACGTTACTGGAATCGGTTTATGCTCTGCCTGCCCGCAATCTTGCATGTTTCCAGGCACTGTATTCTGTCAAAAAGATGATGACCGGAACAACCCTGGCGGTGGAAAAGATCAAACTGAGTGCCGTTCTCTGGGACTCAGTGGCCGCCTGGCGATCGTCACCGGTGGCGCGAGTGGGATCGGCAGGAGTGTCTGCATGGTACTTGCCCGAGAGGGCGCCACCGTCGTCGTGGCAGACAGGAACCGTACAGGCTCCAATGAAACCCTGCACATGCTCCAAGGTCAGTCGAGTGACTAATTTATTTACACACACTTTTCTAGCACTTATCGTTCAGACCAAATATACTGAGTCATCGGGCTGTGGACGATTGCGCGGCGTCTGACACTTCGAAGAAAAAACCTACTGCGCATGTTCAGGACGCGTCCCACATCCCAGTTGATAAAGATGGTGGCGCACGGACGGCGGTTATTAGAATTGTCTAAAGACATTTTCAATCTCCTTAGACAATTCTAATAGAGACAAAGCTCGCTGTGTACAACCAATGGATTGCGCTGAGTTTGACCGCCCCGCCACTTCGCGAACCGTTCTCGATCAGCATCGTTCAGACGTATGGTACCTAAACCCCCCGCGTTATGCACGTTAAAAGCTCCAGTTTGGCAGTCCAACTGCACTGCCTAAATTCTCTATCTACAATGGAGACACCAGATGCCGTTTTAAAGTGACTGACTTCTCGCTGTCTAATCATTCATTCAACAAAGTTGGCATTTGAGTTTTGAGAACGGCTCAGTATGGCATCTCCGTAGTCCAGCATATACGCGTGCTCGGCGATTTTGAAAACGATCAAAACACGCACTATACGCATGCATGATGATCATGGCACCGGTAAACTTGTCTGTGTCATGTCATTTCCTTCCTATATGACGATTAATTAGTGTACTTTATTGTTTTGTGCTTTTTCAAGGCTTTTTTTCAAAACAAGTAGGTATATATTTAGCCATCATTTAATGATCAGAATTAGTTGCACATAACGATGGTTTGGGTCCATTCCTATGACTCTTCCTTTTCACAGCCTCGTACAAGGGCGATCACCGGGCCATATTCGTGGACGTTTCCAACTCCAACGCCGTCAGCAACCTCTTTGAAGAGATAGAGTCGTCGTTTGTGGGCAGGAAGATCAGCGTCGTGGTGAACAGTGCCGGCATTCCGGAAATGGCAGCGCCGATAGAGGAAAGAAGCGATACCGAATTTGACGATATAATCGCCACCAACCTAAGGGTGAGTTACTAGAAACTGATGACCATGTGCTGCACTTACTTTAATTAAGTCTCGCATATTTCTCCATTACACTGATCGAAGAAATTGTCATTATTCAAATATTCTGGACATCTTTAGAATACTATAGTCATCGCACAAAGAAAATAAAGTGCAGACACATCAGAAGGTTGACATGACATTGAGTTGTGTCACTGGTTTTGTTTTATCACGCCTCAGGACATGCAGGGTGTTATGATTTTCGCATCAACGCTTCTTGTGTTCTTAACGTCACTCTTTTTATGAATGTCAGAGTACCAACAAATAATTACGCATCCCGTACCGCAATCCATGATCTCATTTATTTACATAGAATATTGCCATAGGAAAATCGAATGTCCCACAAATGTCCATGAGAATGTCGCTGGGACCACATGCTTGCTCTGGGTACCCATTCCTGCTACGTGGGCACTCATTCGACTTCCTTCACTCGCAGGGAACATTTCTGGTAGACCGAGCGGCAGTCAGGCACATGCTGGCCAACAACGTCACGGACGGAGCCATCGTCAACGTCGCGAGCATCCTCGCCAAAACTGGAGCTCCGCAACTTTCTGCCTATTCAGCATCTAAGGGCGGCGTGGTGTCCCTCACCAAGGCAGTGGCCCTTGAAGTGGCCAACATGGGCGTCCGTGTCAACACCATTCTGCCGGGTCCCACGGACACACCCTTCTACGCCAACTTTCCAGCAGAACTAGTGGCGGAAATCGCCCGCTCACCTGCCCTAAAGCGGATGGCGCGACCCGAAGAAATATCTGAAACTATAGCGTTCATGTGCAGTCCAAAGAGCAGCTTCATGACCGGAGCGGTTATTGATGTGGCGGGAGGAATAATTGCATGACCCATCCCTCACAAATAAAAGATCCGTAATGGGCGTGAATATAAGAAACAGTCTATCGGCGTACATAGAGCCATTATAGATAGGTTCCGCCTTAAGGTAAGGACACTTGAGCCATGGATGGGGTGGATGGATGGATAGGTGGATAGATAAATAGATGGATAGGTAATAACGCTGTATGTTTTGTAAGGGCGGTAGCATGCGCCACTAGCCTAAAAACAAGCAAGAATCCTTGTTCCCCCTTTCCCCCTTCCGTGCCAGTTCAATTTTGTAACTTTCACAAGGCTATCAAGGCGATCGCCAGACAAACATTCGGTAAATCTGGCGCAAAAAAATCAACCCCCTTCTTCCCCAAGCAAGCGAGTCGCCAATTTTCCTCTCGCTATTCCATGTTGGCATAAACTAACACCAGTCCCACCGGAGGACTGGTTTGAAATTTTGGGTCGGTGCCACAAGGGTGGGAGTCCTTATTTTCCTCGGTCCCTCCTCTCCCCCAAGTGTGCTAGTTAGTTCTACTTTGTTCAATTGTCCCTAGATAATTTCTACCAGCCTTTCAACCTCCTTTTTGTATCCTCTACTCTTCTATAGTCCAACCTTCCATCCTCTCCAGTGAAACCCAGGCCCACCGGTACGTCTGCCACCTGTTCGGGAAGGGCAGGACTAATCTTCTTAGAGTTTAGAATGAAATGTTCAATTGTTTCCGTCTGCTGATAAATAAAAAAGCACTGACACGTCAAAATCTTTTTTTAATTATTATTATTCGAAACGATTGAAAACGATGCCTGGACATTACCCTTAAAAGTCGAAACTTGGGAATTCAGTAGTTGTGAAGTAAAAAAACAATTTCCAAATGCCAAATTTGAAATTCCCGCGCGCTCCGCGCCAGTGAAGTGACGTCAAATATGAGCTGTCCTGCGAGTCAAGTTTCTTTCACGCCTCCGCGGCTTCCGCTCCAAACCGCCGTTGCCGCCGCGACCCGGCGCACCGGGAAAAACCGGTTTCATCCGTGCGTGCCGTGTCGCCTATCGCTGCAAGCAGACGACACTTGTCTTTTGAGTTTGCAGTTCTTTTAAGGCACTCTCAGCGATCTCAAATTTTTTGAAACGGTGCGAGGTCGAAGAGAACGCGCAGTAGACTTCTGTGAGCGACGCGAGTGGTCACGCCTTGCCAGTTCTGCGCGAAAGGCTGCCCAGGCGGATTCACAACCGAAACTAGGATACGGGGACACCAAACCCAGTTGTTTTGACAGTTTGACGATTTCCATTTCGAAGCCTGAGAGGTCATCGGGCACCTAAAGACGACAACTTTTTCCGATTCCCCGATCATCTCCTGTCTGCACATGCGTCGAGCGCCGCCATGTTTTCCAAGGGAGGATAAAAATCCAGGAGGCGACATCCCACCGGACTCCGAATTTCGGTATTTGAAAAAGAATTGGGCCGTAGTGAGTTCGCAATTGCATTAAAAAAAACATGTCTTACGATTTCAGTTTTTAAATGTTATAGAAATGTTGCATACAAAGTTCTAAATTTCATAACATTTGACGTCACAAATCAAAAGAAGCGAGGAGGTGAAAAGCGGGGGAAAAATAAATAAATAAAAAGGCGCGCGCGCGTGTAGGGAAATTTTTTTTGCGGTGCGGTATTTTTTGCGTGTCTATGACTACAAGTTGCGTCGTTTTAGAAAATAAAAAATACGACCCTTGGGGTGTCAGTGCCCCTATAAATCATTGGACATATTGTATTAGTGTCTTCAAATGGGGCCCTATAAATTTTAGTTTTTAAGACTCCCGTCCTTTCTTGAATTATCGAATAGACCTTCATTCTTTATTTTTTGCTTTTGTGATCTATAAATCCTTAAAGCTTACTTCTCCTGTATTGTTTTTCGACCATATCCATCTCTCTGCATTTTGTGTTTTCCGCTGAACGCGTTTGCTCCCCACCATCTTAATTGCCCATTTGCAGGCATTTTATTCTCAGCTTTCGTGTCAGTTTCGTTCATTTCGTGTTCAGGTTCCTTATATATCAGTATTTATAAATTATATACACCCACCACTTGTCTTTATGTCTATTAGTTTTTAGCCAAACATTATATTACTCACTGCCTCTCTACTTTCAAATCATGACCAGCCCATATCCCCATGCATTTTCCCATTTGGAATGTTCCCAAGTGCACCTAGAGCTATCCTGCCAGAGCTCTTTCATTCTTTCTCCTATCTCGCCTGAAATTCAGTACTTGTGCAGAAAACTGCGTCATCAAAGGTCAGTCCTGGTACTATTATTCATTTCCATACTCCCTGCACAACTTCGTATCTATTAAAGATCCACAAAGGCTTGTGTTTCATAAAGGCCAAAATCCTTTTACCCTCAACAATTATATGTCTCTCGTATTTCTCTATGTATTTTTTCCTTTGTTGATTCCCAACTCATTTTTAATCCGTAGCTATCACCAATTTCGCCCTCTCTACACTGTAAGCACCACAATGGCGGCGCCAACAAAAGATAAGAGCAGCAGAGTGTTGATACCCTATGCGTATGGCTTACTTAGTGGTTATATCTGAACCGCGTATTCGAACATTTTGACCTCCGCTGCTGTATGAAAACAAAAACAGTTTCAATTCAAAACTTACTTTAATGTTCGTCCTTCGGCGTATTTTAGGACACACTACAGCCAACTTCAAGCAAAAAAAGTAAATAACAACCACGTTTATGTTATCCCAAAAGGCGAAGTGCGCAATCCAAGAGTTCGTTAAAAACAAAAAGTGAACCTTCACGCGGTCTGGACACCGAGATGTCCGTAAGATATTCCGGAAGTTGTTGTCTCGATGCTGTTAATGGTTTGAAACAGGTAAATTACCGAGCGGAAATATTAAACTGCCACAACGCGGAAAACCTTGCACCACATGAGAAAAGCATAACGAGGTCAGTCGATGATGGTGCAGAAAATCATCCTTCTCCATCCAAATGAAGTTTCACTGCTGAGTTGATCTAAAAATGGTGACCTTGTGCTACACAGGCGCTGGCGAGTTTACCCCGAATGATCCCAAAGCAGATCTGTATTCGCAGCGGCGGAAATAACATACTGCCATTTTAATGCACATGGATTGGGTTTGGATTGGGTTTTTATGGCGCAAGGGCTGCTAAGGCGAAAGAGCGCCAAAGACGGAAACTATTGCATTGAGGGTAAGCGAGAAGGAAGGAGTCTAGTGGTCAGGGTTAAAAATAAAGGAATGAGACATGAACCGGATAATGTCGCAGACAAAAATGGGCATGAGTGAAGAGCTTTGAAGTTCACAGTCGATGTAGAAGACCAATAGCATCTAAAAAACTTAAAAACCTGCTTGTAAGTCACGAAGGGTTCATCACCCAATAAAAAAACATTGGGTGTAAGGAAATGTGCTTTCTGTATAACTGTGCGAAGTGAGATTGGCGTTCCTGTTCATAGAAAGGGCACTCAATTAGAAAATGGAGAACACTTAGAGGTTGGTCACACTGTTCACACAAAGGGGCATCCTCCCCACGGAGCAGGTAGCCATGGGTCAGATGCGTGTGGCCAATGCACAACCGACACAGTATTACTTCATAAAATCGTTCCTGGTGCCTGGACGCTCGCCCATTCACCCAGGTTTGGCTTAATGAGATGCAGCTTGTTGTAGATCTCCTCATTCCACTCGGTTTGCCATTGTGCTCGTATGCGAGACCTTACAGAAGGGCGATAGTCCATGTAAGGGATCCTTTTAATATCTACCTCTCTGCTGACGCATGTGCGGGCAGCACGGTCGGCCGCCTCATTGCCTGGGATACCAACATGGCTGGGAATCCAACAAAAGACAATGGTGCAATGCTTTCTGGCTGCCGAAATAATTTTCTTCAGAACTTCAACAACAAGGGAGTTCCTTGTAGGCAGCAGTGAAGAGATGGCTCGCAAGGCACTAAGAGAGTCAGTGAAAACCACTGCCAGTGGTATCCTGTGGCGGCCTATGTGTTCCGTCGCCAACAGGAGGCCATACAGCTCTGCTGTGGGAATGGTAGCAGCAGTATTTATCCGCCTTACAACTTCCACTGAAGAGCCAATGACAGAGAAACCAACAAAGGTCTCAGATTTTGTTTCATCTGTATAAAACTTTGTATAACCTTCATACAATTGAGCGAGATTCATGAAATTCTTGAAGAAGCACAGCACTTGGAGTGTTTTTCTTGTTATACTGTGCAAGAGACAGGTTGCAGCGTATGTCAGGGTGCTCCCAGGGTGCTATGATGCCAGGGAATTCGACTACCTGGGATGCCACATCTAATCCGACAGACTCGGCCAAGGTCTTCAATCGCATACTGAATGGAGGGATCACGCTAGGTTTTGCGAGAAAGAGTCGTTCCGAGCGTGTTTTTTAAACAACTTCTCGAGTGGGGTGCTGGAGGACAGAACGGATGCGGAGAGAGTACATCATGCCCAATGCAAATCTACGTCTTTCGAGGCAACACTCATTAGCCTCTGCATATAAACTGGGCACAGGGGATGTACGAAATGCACCTGTAGCCAAACGAAGCCCAAGATGATGAATGGGATCCAACATCTTGAGCACAGACTGTGGCGCAGTAGCGACTTCTTCGTTGCGAAGGGCTTAGTGGAGGGGGAAACACGAGTGGCCCGCCGGACCGACCACTTGTTCGGGCATCGCGTGTTTTATATAAAATTGGCAGGGATTTGTGCCGCGGAATTCAGCAATGACATTGCGAAATGAGTCGACCAAGTTTTTGCGTGTGACGAACCAAAAAATGTTACAAAAAGCTGAAATAAAAAAAAATTCATATTTGTAGCGTGCATCTTTGCAGGAGAAAACTTGCAGCTGAATTCGCTTCATTGGTTCCTTGATTTCGTATATCACAGATTTGCAGGGGAGGTTTTCCTATATCCGTCAAAAGGCTTGAAAGATCTGCATCTGATAAAAATGCGCTGAGCTTTCCTTCGATGAGTTTTTTACTGATACCTTTTTAGCGGTGGGCTTTCTTCATTACGGACGTGGACGTCAGAATACCATTTAAACTTATACGAGGGACGTTTAAATAGCCACAAAATATGTCGGAGACTAAATGCCTGTCAAGAATAGACCAAATATAGCACAAAGTAAACTACATATAGTATATCCGAGAGGCGCACCGCAGCACTGTGAAGAAATCTTGGACTCGCTGCTCCACTCAACTGCAAACATTCCCGGTACCTATGTGCCACACCCCACTCCCTTGCCCCTTTTCTCTCCGGTGTCAGTAAACAATTGGTAAGAAAGAGTCGTACCCGTTTTATTTTTATTTTTCATAAAAGACATATTGAATCAACCAAATCTCACCAATGCTTCAATGCGATAAATCGCACAATTTTGTTCTGTCTGTGGAGCCGCGGGTACATCACACATTTTGCGGTGTTCGCTCAAATGGGGTGCGCTCTCGTGTCGCGCGCTCAACTGGTTGTGCGCTCTCGTGTCGCGCGCTCAACTGGCCATGCGCTCTCGTGTCGTGCGCTCTAATGTCAAGCGCGCTACTGTCGCAGCGCCCTTAGGGTGCCTACATCTCTGTCTGTCATAGGGCGAAGACATCCATTGTTGCCGTGAATGTGTCAGCGCGTGACGCTCTCGCGCTCTCGGTGCGTGACATGGGTGGTAAAATGGCGTCTATGCATTAGCCAAAGCTAATGAGTGAGTGACACCGGATTGCGCGCATTTCAAAATGCATAAAAAAACGATTGGGCGAAAAAATGGCTGAGATGTCACCACCATAGAGGGAGGCTATGTCACCACCATAGCCTATGTCACCACTCAAGCAAAAGCGCGCGTGTGTATGAAGGCACTCTAAGCGCCCTCGTGTCGTGCGCTCTAACGTCGGCGCTATAGTGTCGCGCGCTCTAAAGGCGCTTTCCCCTTGCCTGGCGGCCTGGGAGGGTCCGTGCCGCAAGGCCCGGATCGGCGGCCACGATCAGAACTCGGTGGAAGGGCGGTTGATGTACTGGGGAGGGGCTCTACGCTGTCCATGTGTTCCACCTCGTTTCCTGACAAGGAAGCTGCATGCCATCCACGCAGCCCCTTGGTTCCTGGCTGCCTCTCCAGAGACTGAGGCTGAGGTCCTCGCTTTTGCTCCTCCATGGGAATGCGGCCTGTGTAGACAGGTGCAGCCGGTGCTGGCCTGTCCTGACCAGAGGAATCAGCTGGAGCGCCCTCTCCACGAGGAGGGGGAGCCTGCTGACCCTTCGTTACCGTCTTGAAAGGGAGGGCGGGCACGGCTATTGCCGGCCCGTCCTTGCCCAGGGGAGCGACATGCTGCCACTGCTGTGGGGATGGGGCCCTTAGGTCGGCAACCAAGATCTCAGGAGAGACCTCGGTGGCCTTTGTCTCCGAGCGTGGTGCAGGGCCCCTGCGCACTACCTTGGCATAACCTCCCTTAGAAAGGAAGGAAAAGCGCTTCTTTGTATCTGCGTAGGACAGGTTTTCTTTGACCTTAATTGCGAGGATGTCCTTCTCTTGCTTCCAGAGGGGGCAGCTTCGGTAGTAGGCGGGATGTGGTCCTCCGCAATTTGCGCAGTGTGCCTCTGCTTCGCAACCATCAGACACGTGACCCTGATTTCCACACTTGGCACATGTCTCCTTCCCCCGACAGCTGCGTGATCCATGGCCAAAGCGCTGGCAACGAAAACACCGCTGGGGGTTAGGGATGTTTGGACGGATGCGACAGTTGAGGTAACCGTCTTTGACCGTCTCCGGGAGTGCCGGTCTTTCAAAAGTGAGGATAACATGTTTCGAGGGAATAGTTTCACTATTCCTGCGGAACACTGTGCGTCTGACATCAATGACACCCGAACTTTTTAGTCCCTCAAGAAGTTCGTCTTCACTCGTGTAAAGAAAGGCTTCTTCAGAGAGGACACCACGGACCGTGTTTAGTGTACGGTGAGGGCTCACCGACACCTCCACGTCGACAATGCTGGTCAGTCTGAGAAGCGCTTCACTTTGTTTTTAAGTATTTACTTCAACAAGGTCTGTCGAGTGTAGTTTCTTGGCCTTGTAAGAAAATCCAACAAGGTTTTCTAGCACTTTGGCGACAATAAAGGGTGACATCTTTGCTACAGGTTTTTGCTCGTCATGTGAGTGAATAACAAAAAGCTTTGGGAACGTTTCAACGGTTTCTTTTTCAATGGTCTGTGGTTCTGAACGCTGCCTCTTAGAGGTTCGTCCCGAAGCGGGTTTAGGGTTTGCGGAAGCCATGAAAGGCGGAGGATGTTCAGAAACTGTGGCGCACCACCCACCACCGAGCCCAACAAGGGGATAGGTAGCACCCCATAGCAAGTATGGCTTGGCTGGGTATGCTACACTATCAGTGCTACCAAATAACTATAACCAAGTGTGGTTCGAGAAAGGTATCTGTCTCCACCCAAGGTTAGCCCTTGCCGCCAAAGAAGGTGAGAATAAAAAGAGAAGAGCAGAGAAAGGAGAAAGAAAGGAGGGGATAGTAGAGGAAGTGGCGACTGACTGAATCGTCCTGGTCGGACCAAGCCAGGACACCCGTCTACGGGAAGCGGGGGCCGAAGTGGTCTATTGCCTCACCCGAGGAGCCCCGAAGGGTCCAAACCTACCCCGGGCTCGACTCAACCACCAGGATGTCCATTTCCCCGGACACGGGAAAGCCACGCACAGCCAGACGTGGGCGGGCGAACCCGCATGGCTCGGGGTCCGTGGAGACGCCACTCTCCAAACACCTGCTTTCACAGGTGCCCCCTGCGGGGCTTTTATTGCACATGCGACGGTCGTCGCCAGGCAGCCGTATCTATCGAGCAGGATACGAATACCGTCACAATTTGTACCAACGCACATACGCTGCCGAGGCTTAACGAAAAATTGCGTTTCGCCTCGCTGAAGCATCTGTTTCTAACATCCTTTCCCCAAAGGTAGACTAGACATGTGTAAGCTGGCATTACAGCTATTCTAGCCTGAAGCCATTTGAGACAACTTTTAGGTTGTGCATCAACAATGAACGGCAAGAACCCTACACTTTTTCGTGGCCTTTCTGACAATTGGTAAGTCTATATTGGTACTTATTCTGACATTTCAGAGAGTAGACACGATAAAGGGCCCACAGAGGGAGAAAACACCCTTAGAATAATCAACGCCCGTGCACTAGCGTCGCACGTCGCTACGACGAGATTGATTGCAGACACAGCTTGTACACCAGTGCTCCGTTGGCGCTCAATTGGGCCGCGTGTCTAGTCAATAGGGAGTTTGAAAAAAAAACGACTCTTTTCACACCCGATGTGGTTCGATAGGCCCTCCGGTACGAACTGCACATGTGCTACCGCAGAATACTCTCACATGCGTAGTTCGTACCGGACGGCCCATCGTACCGTATCATATGTGCCAAAAACGGTTCCTTAAAACTTCCTCATAAGTCGAAGGACACTCGGCATCGGGCTCGGGCTCAGTACTCCTCGTCCACAATTGAAGCGATCCTATATTTTATTTTAACTTCAGTCCTGAAGCAGCCGATGCTACAAGCGCGATCACGTGGCCCGCAGCCTCCTGGCAGTTCGACGACGGAGCCATAGAGTACCCGGTCGCAGATTTGGAGCGCGAGAATGTGGTAGCACGGAGCATTTCTCGGGGGGCCTGTAGTCAGCGCACAGCATTTGCAGCGGCGAGTAACCGAAACTTGGTTTCCAAACCCGACGAGAAAAGAAGCGGTAGCGCGAGGAACGCGAGGCGCACGAGCGGACATTCCATTGCTCGGGAGAAGTGTAATTCGGCGTCTCGCCGCAGCGGGGCGCCCGTCCCATGCCTCTTTTCTCATCCGTTGTCTGCCTCTCTACCTTTACCCTTTCGGCGGCCGCGTCTCGTGGTGATCTGCCAGGCTACAGCCGTATATGTATAGAGTTTTGCCATTCGTTGGGAAGTATAGGAGACAAATGAGGAGGCGCCATTAGCCGAAAGCGGGCTGGGCGTGTTCCAGGGCGTCTTCAGAAATTCGAATGTGGCCAACCAGAAGCCGGAAATAATACCCTTGGCGGTTGTTGCGAGAAACAAACTTAATAAGTGCGTCGGAGTAACTCTCGGTGACTGAAAATATGGTGCATGGGATGTTTCAATCACGGTGATCCAAAATCATGGTGGAAGAGTGCGACTAGCGGAACGATCGACATAATCCATACGCCGGCGCTGAGGGCCAGTGCCGTCTAAGTGGTCACACTGTGTCCGAGCAAAACAGAGTTGAGCGGCACATGCGTTTCTTCCATCTTTCTGCATGATCATGATCGAAACATCACGCGTGCACCTTATTTTCAACCATAAAGGGTTATTACACTACACTCTTACGCGCTTATTAAAACCATATACCAACATTTGTCTTTGGTTAAAACAGTTTCTGGCTGTTACCGCTAGGGGATTCTTTTCGGCTTCTGGTTGGTCAAGAGGGCATGTCAAACCCACTTTCAGCGTCTGGTGCACGCCCTAGCTCTGCCCGCGCCTCCCATTGACTAAACTGTCTTTATACACGCCTCTGTGCCAGGCTTTGTCTGTATACAGAAGAGGCTATGCGTGGCCCTAAACAGCGCTTGCACTGCACGAACGCGCGCGCTTCGCAGGAACGCTGAAATCCCGGAGCTCGCGCTTGTCGCATCGGCTGCGTCTAGATGTAAAGGAATATTTCAACGAAATTTGAAATATACCCGTAGTGTTCAGAAATAGGTTTAATATGATCCACAATATCCGTAAATGACAATCGCACATTTGTATTTTGAGCCTGATGGATGTATTTTTCGTTATAAACGGCCCACTCTGGCAAGCGATTGGAAAGCAGCCAGCGGAGAGCACGTCACATCCGGCGCAATCATGACGTAGGTTGTCTCGGGATGAGCAAAGCTGCGGCGAGGCTGACGTCGTCAGGATGCCCTAGCCGTTCCAGCCACCGAAGCGGTCTAAGCGCGCCACGGTCGGATCACGACAACTAACCGCCAAGCTGCTTTTGCGTGAATTTCGAGCGACGGGTTGATCTTCTAAAATCTTGAAGAGGGAGAATAGCGACCATCTTAGACACACAAAAGAGAGTCCTGTTGAGTGGGGAGTACCTCCCTCCCCTCTTCTCTTGTGCTGGCCGTGGAGCTGTAGGGATGACGTCATATTCAAAGCACGTATAGTTTAAGGCAAGGCAGTTATTATCACTACCTATCAAGGTTCCTAGACGGGCATTACAAACGAGGCTTTAGCGACATCCACCAGATGATCTTTGCTAATCGTATAATTTGTTTTAAAATTCGTTTTCGTGTCTTTTTTAACAAAATACTGGTGTGCCCGATGTGATACTGCTATTTTGAATACGTACAGACCTAAAAATAAGCGCCGAAATTTCGTTGTAGTATCTTTTTAAGTTGAAACGAAGTACAGCCGCCAGATGCCACGCGAAACATCCTGGATTTTAGTTTAACACTAAGTATCGGTTTCGATTGGTCAACCTCACTTCACGACATCACGCCAGGACCAAAACAGTATTAGCATTTTCAAATATGCGATTTTTCTTAAATTTATAATGCTGTAGCTGATGCCTACCTATAGACGCTTTACACACGCGCCAGATTGAGCCGCCATAGCCGCCCTTCTCTTGTCTTACCGAGATGCCGAGCCACTGAAGCGGGCGTTGACGAGTCTCCACAACGGCCTATGCTGGGGGGAAGGATACAGTAACACTTAAAATGGCAATAACCTGTCCTGCTGTGGAAATGATGAAGTCAAGCGAACGGAATAACAGGGGACAAAAACTGAAGGGCAGTTATGGCGGCGCCCATGCCCAGCTGCTGCAAAGCGTCTATACGGATTAAATGCTGGGGCACTTTTCTTGTGGGCTCTCGACGTACCGGAGATTGTGGGCAGGTAAACACATAACAACGATGGCGGAACAAGTACTACACTGGGCCGGTGATTCTGCTTCATTGGCTTCTCAATGTCCTATTGATTTTTTTTAATTATCCGTGAGCAGGGAAGGCCATGATGCAGTTGGAGTGGTAGCTAGGTCACCAGAGTATAAGGGACGCGACAGGCCGTAATCCTACTCCTTGCTAAGTCTACGCAGGTCTTTACGTCCGCTGGAGGTGCGTGTTTCAACAGGGGTTCTAGCGAAGATCAATGGGTGCAATGCAAGCGAGCGCGGACTTTATTTTCATGCAGTGCTGAGATGCACTATTTCGTCAACCAGTCGAAACCAAAACCATGCCCCTCCTCTCGATGGTCAACCAGGTCCCAGAAAGCGACGCGCTCAGTTTTGCCTCAAGCCCCCCCCCCTTCACCCCCTCCAAGACAGGGATGGCCGACGTCAGGGATTGAAAAAAACATGCTAATTAACAAAATAATTAACTTAGCATTTATTGCCTTGTTGCAAGCTGCCGTTTATGATTTGGGATGGTTTGGACTGGACCGTGGGCTGGACTGGTTTCGTGAGATCGCGGCGCGGTTCCCGCCGGACTCTTTTGCTCCCCTCCGTTCATTCGCTCGTTACGTGCACTTTCCCTCGAATACCTAAGAGAGAAAGAGCCTTCTCCCACGCTTGCAATGACGCGCAGCTGCTGCCGCGCTCTCCTCTTATGATGGCACCTGGGCATAGGCACATGGTTTCGTTTCCCCCGCATGCACAGCGCAAGGAATAGCGTGAAGGCCCGTTCACAGACGTACAACCGAGTGAGACCGAGAGAGACCAGACCGGTTTTAAGCCTCTTACGACGTCTTAGGACCAGCTCCGCAGCAGCGCACCCGGTCCTAAGACGTCGCAAGAGGCTTAAAACCGGTCTGGTCTCTCTCGGTCTCACTCGGTTGTACGTCTGTGAACGGGCCTTTAAACCAGGGCGCGGCGACGACGTCGTTTGCGCGAAACCGCCGACATCCGAGAGGAAAGATTGGCTCTTCGAAGACAACAGAATGCGGACCGTTGTGAAGTTAGAATTTTCATCCTTCGTTGCGTTGGAATCCCCGCGCTAAACGCTAACGCATTTTGTCGAGAATCAGCATAGCGACAGTAGCGATTTCGCAATCATTCTTTTCTTTTTCACCGCAAAAATAAAGAACGCATCGCCGAACGTTCAGTCTCCACTCAAATGTAACGCTAGTGGCGCGGACTGGAGGTCAAAGTTTTAAAACAAACAGTTATCTTATTCAAACGTTATAAGTGATTTCCTCAAACGTTCAATCGGAAAGTGGGGCCCACTCCTGATAGTTTGCGTCATTCACTGACCATGACTTTTTTAGCTCTGTCGGCCCCCCTTTTCTCATTGTAAATTTTCTAAACTCGATTATAACATTTTAAATCAAACAGTTTATTCTGAAAGTTTGACATCGCTCCCCTTCCCCGCCTCCCCCGGGAAATTAAAAATGTCCCGCCTATGCGTGCAGGAATTATTGGAAGTAGTCTAATGATCAGTTGGCGCCATCTTCGCATGACGACGTTACCTGGAGGTGGAGGAGGCTCTTCGCGGGCTTTCATTATTCTAGGTGGTGTTGAGATAACTCGGTGCTAATCATATCGTTGGCTAGTGTCGGACCGTTATTTGATGCCCCGATGCCGGGCCGGTCAAGCTGCCCCGTACTTTGATGGGGCTAACTGCGGTGTGCCGGCCATGTAACTGGGACTTCGCTTGCCAATACTAACATGTAGGAAGATCTTAAATTATCATCCGCCCTTCTCTGGCTTCTATGATGTATAATTATATATCCTCCAATGGCATGAGCTACAACCCCTTCCAGCTCTAATATTTGTTTCTAGTTCCTATGTGGTCGGTAAGGTGCAGAAACAAAAATGACTCTGCCGTGTTCCCCCCCCAAAAAAACGGATTTCCCCGTTCCCGAAAAACCGGCTATGACTAAAGTCATGGCGGCGTCATGCATGCGCCGAACGCTTAGTACGATCGGTTTAGCTCACGTGCCGCGATTGCAAGCGTTGCATGCTAGTTGGCGTGCCACTGATTGGCCGCGTGCTGACTATGACGTCAGGAAATGATTTCTTATCGGCAAAAATAAAAGCAACGTAAGAACGGTCATTTTTAAGGCGTTGGCAGTGTTGCTTTGAGAGCGCAATGATTTCAATCTTCACCATGCTCATTACAAACGCCATCGAACTTGTTGTTCGCAAGGTAATGACGTCCCGAGAGGGAACTGCAGTGGCGCTACCCAGAATATGCTCGCCACTAGTACTCCGTTTCACTTTAAGAGGGTACTGAAGCGAAATTGAAATTCTTTCGAATTTCGTTCGGAAATGGGTCAAGCATGACGTGTAATAACCGTAATTCATAATCGCAGTATTGTATTTTGAAGCGATTGGCTATGTTTTGCGTTCCGACGATGCGCTCGAGCTGAGCGCATCGAAAGCGAACGAGGGCGCGATGCGTCATGGGATATCCGGCGCAAACAAAACAGAAAGTAAAAGTTTCCAGCATTCGTGACGTAGCAAGGCTGGCGGGATTATGAGCTTGCCCTTGGTGGCGTTGTCAGCGTTGTGGTGGTGTCAATAGCGTCATGCGCGTTACAACCGAGCCATTCAAGTGCCCGTGGGGTGACAGGCGTGTGGCTGGCCAAGTAGCGACGTAGCACAGCACTGTCAGCTTAGGGCTGAACGGGGTGGGGAAAGCAACTGCGTCCGAGTTTTGAGCGACTGGCTAATCTTCTAGGGGCAGAATGGCTGCATCCGGCTGCACAAACGAGGGTCCGAGAAAGAGGAGAGTCCACCCTTTCCGTCTTCTTGGACTGTTTGGTTACTCGCGATTTGTGAGTTGGGGAGGAAAGCTATGAATTAAATGTTGAAATGCCAAAGAGCGGCGCTGCGCCAGAGGAATCTGCTACGTCACAACTACGTAGCAGATTCCATAACGATTGCTAGACTACCTCCCAAATAGGCTCCGCATGCATCCACCAGGTGCATATTGGAAGATCGTTTATTTAGCTTTAAAATTAGTTTTCGTTGTGCCTTTCAACGGAAGACTGGTATTTTTGAGGTTAGGGTGCAACATGCAATACATTCAAGCTAGAAAATCGCGCGCTGAAATTTCGTTTCCTACACCTTTAAGCGCAAGCGAGGCCGAAGCTACAAGCTCGAGTATGTGGCCGTAAACTGTGCTTGCACTGCACGAGCGCGCGTGCTTAGAAGAGACGCTGAAAGCCCGGAGCTCGCTCTTGCAGCTTTTCTCACGTTTGACACTAAAAACGCTAAAAAAGTGAAACGGAGCATAAACTTTTGTCTGCTTTCTTCCTGCACTCCTCTGCCGCTGTCTTTCTGTTTTTGTTTTTTTTTTTTCTGAGCTTTTAAGGTCAGCGCCCATGATTCGCCGCGTTCTGCGTCCGTTTCGACCCTCCTGGCAGACAAGGCCAACGACGCACTGCATTGGTGAGCTCTTCGCCGGACCCGAACCGCAGTACCATTCAGATGTTCCTTCATTTTAGGGATAGCCAGAACTCCGATGGTGCGAAATCAGGGCAGAAAGGCGGGTAAAGCGAAACATCTTGGAATTGCAGCTCCTTCTGCGCCACGTTGGTCCTGTCAACAGCATCACTCCTCATTCTTCTACAACGGCATGCAGAGAGTAGTGCATCGGTGGCGGAATTGCCACTGGAAGGAACTGTATCGAAATGGATGTTTTCCTACGAAAGAATATATTCTAAACCTTCATTTGAATGTAAAATCTTCAATCACATCATTGAATGAAAACGTTACAACCTAGAAGGAAAAACTAACTCAACACACTTCGTACAATCAGTTCCTATCTCCCTTCCCTCGTGTTAATTATCTTTTACATTTTCAGGAACTGTGATCAGCCAAACAAATGGTGATTGGGACAACCCTGGCAGTGCAAGTCACCAGACCGAGTGCCGGTCTCTCGGACTCGACGGCCGTCTGGCTCTCGTTACCGGTGGTGCCAGTGGGATCGGCAGAAGCGTCTGCATGGTACTCGCTCGAGAGGGCGCCACCGTCGTCGTGGCAGATAGGAACAGAACGGGCTCCAGTGAAACCATACAAATGCTGCAAGGTTAGGTGTATCTCTCACAATGCTCTTACTGTGCAGAATATTTAACTTACACTTCAGAGAGAAACAAACGCTTCTTTACTCTCGCGAAGATTCATTACCTTCTTTGCAGACGAAACATTATTTTGATTACCGACATTTCAGCTAAATATCGGCTTTTTTCTTGCAAATAGCAAGGCAGAGGGCTGTTGGGTCAGAAGTTTAAAGAACGATGACCGGTAGTTATGGCCGGTAGTTACAAAGTCTTTATTTTACGACCAGGGAGACTTCCGGTCGTTTGAAATAACGATGGGATGACGCAGTGACCGGGATTACCTGAACGAGCGATAGCATCATGTGATTCTACCTTATTCCGGAAAAATGCCGTTTCAGTCGAAAGCTTCTGACAGGTGCCAAATCCATGGTAATAGAGCATGGCGCCTGCTTTCCTTGTTTTTGAAATCACGAACATTCTCATGCCCAGCTGCAGAAATCGCACGTGGGGTTGTGGATTTGTAAGCATTAAAACGTTTGCAGCACGCCATTGATTCAGCAAAGAACTTTAGACTGCAAACTGCTATGGCTGGGTTCTATTTGTATGTCATTCTTTCACAGCCTCATACAAAGGCGATCACCGGGCCATCTACGTAGACGTTTCCAATCCGACCGCCGTTAGCAAGCTCTTCGAAGAGATCGAGTCGTCGTTTCCGGGCAGAAATATCAGCGTCGTGGTCAACAGCGCCGGCATTCCTGGAGTGGTAGCGCCGATCGAAGAAATGAGCGACGCCGATTTTGACGATGTAATCCTAACCAATCTAAGGGTGAGTCCGAGCAAACCGATGACCGGTGTGCTGCACACGATTCATAATAGGTTCTGCGCCTTCCTCCAAACGCACAGACTAAACAAAGAGCAAGTAGGCAAAAGAACGTCGGGTCATCTCGTAAGTATTAGGCACGAGAAAACAAAGAAAACGTACTGTCAGAACGCAAGAGTAATTGCCCAGAGCTATGTCGTAACTTCTATTCTTTTTAATGCTTCTGGAGATGCAGGGTGTTATCGCTTTACACATATACGCCACTTCTTGTTTTTTTTTTCGGCACAATTATTGAATGTGGATGTTACAATATCCGCTTTTACAGCCCACCGTTAGGCACACCTATCGCAAGCTACGATCTCATTTGAGGAAAGGACACGCTGCCCTAAGGAACGTCTATGGGAAATCGTAATGTCGCACGGATGTCTCTAAGGACATTGGCTCGGGACCGCATGATTCGTTTGTAGACGGGCTAAACCTAAAAGTGAAGTCGTAGCGCTGAATATTTGGCGTCCTGTTCACAAAATGAACCGGAGCGCTGTGTCAGCGTTCAACCGAGACTCGTTCTCCGTTGGGAACTACTTGAGTTGCAGTCGAACGCTGAGACAGCAGTCGTGTCTAATCTGTCCCGGAGTTCGCCTTGTTTAAGTGACAACGAAAATTCAATTCTACGGCTTTGTTATCAAAGGGGTGTTGATAATGGAAAATCATTCGAGTTCTCTCACACGCAGGGAACGTTCCTCATAGATCGAGCATCGGTGAGGCACATGCTGTCTAACAACGTCACGGACGGCGCCATCGTCAACATCGCGAGCAGCCTAGCAGACACTGGCTTTGCCCAACTCCCCGTCTATTCAGCGTCCAAGGGTGGCGTCGTGTCCCTCACCAAGTCTGTGGCTCTTGAAGTTGCCAGCAAAGGAATCCGCGTCAACGCTATGCTGCCGGGCCCCGTCGACACGCCCTTCTACACCAACTTTTCTGCAGAGCTGGTGGCCAAAGTTGCCCAGTCATCTCCCCTCAAGCGTATGGCACGGCCTGAGGAAATATCCGAGACGATTGGGTTCATGTGCAGCCCCAAGAGCAGTTTCATGACAGGCGCGGCCGTTGAAGTCACCGGAGGAATAACATCATCGGCATCTATACCTTGATAAACAAAACCTCCATACGGGGTATAAACGCGAAAATGAGCACAAGTGTACCCCCTATTCTGTTGTTGTTTTTTGTTTTGTTTTTAAGCGCTGTTAAACAAGATTAAAATAAAAACTGTAATCCGGATACCGACACCTGCGCTCGCGTCCACGAGAATAAGGTGAAAAGAAGCGCAACAGCAGGACCAAGTATAACCCTTGAGAGCCTGCTGCAGCAGGCAACTGTCGGCGTGCGAAGCTGGCTCCCGAATGACAAACCGTAGCTCCCCTCATGATCTCACAACGTCACGTGGCGGTTTATAATGCAACAAGAAAGAGCATAGTCGTAGCCGATGCATGGCGAGACTACTTCGCACAGCGGCCATTAGATACCGTGTCTGTGACGATGATAGATGTCTTTAGTTTTACGACAGGTCACATGAGAGCTTACAAACATCGAACGTCCCGTGTCAGCGCGAGAATACGAGCCCTCATTCTGGTCCCTTGTTATTTTGGTGATGATGGTGCTGCAAGGAGATGAAGGGACCAAAGGGTCGAGCTGGTTTGCAACACTGTTCCTCACCGTTCCCCGGCTGCAAGAACATGTAATATAGGAGGAGGAACGTGAGAGTGATGTAAAAGGGAGGGTGGCGCAATACAAAACATAGTCATGCAAGAAAAGTCTGCCATGGCTGTTGGCTGGTCTGCAATAGAAAGAACCTGGAAGTTGATTGTCCGGGAGTGAAATTCAGGCGAAACGTGTTTCTTTAGGCGGCTCATATGAATTGAAGCTACCCCGTCGAATGCGGTAATCGTGTGGCGGTAAAAGAGGTAGGTGAAAGGTGTCAGTTTTCTGGTGATGTGATATAACCTTATACATTTACGCATTAACTTCTCTGCTATTCCTTGTTTTCTAATAAGCGTCTACAGTCCCACAAGATCCCCAGGCGCGTATGTTCTGAAGGGTGTAGTACGATTGCCCCGCGCGCAGAATCCCTGCCGCAAAAGCCCCGCGTCATTAGCCCCACGTTTCAGAAACCCAGAGTTCAATTACCCGGTCCCCCATTCCCCGCATGCCAAAGGTCCCATCCTCAGTGACCCCGTCCGGCTCTCTTCGCGCTTCAACCAGCATTGTTTTATGTCTTAACCTAATTAATATTTTAGTGTCTACAAAGGGTTTCTTAAGTGAGATGAACAAAATAAGGCTACAATGAGGCGCCGAAAAACTTAGGATGACGTACAAGTGGCCAGTTGCATTAATTGCATCACCAGCGATGCACTCCGTTATCATGGATGTATGCTCGGACAGAAATGTGTAGATTTTATCTACCTAGGTGGATAAACTTTTTTTAGAATGACGTAAGAAGAATGAAACTGGTGTTTGGTGCTGTGGTAAGTATGACCGCCGTGAACACCGGGTTAAAAGTTTCTGCAGAACCTACTTCGTCGGGACTGTGAATCCAGGCGTGCTTCAGAGTCGACGGCCGCTTTGGTTCAATACCTAGTAATAAAAGCAGTAACTTCAAATGTTTTGAAAGTGACAGATATGTCCTACTTGTCTTCAGTTCTAACGTCGCATGACGCAAATGTGTTTAGGGCAGGCCTGAAGAACGGAAAGCTTTACCCAGTTACTCTTTACCTGAGTCTCGGGTACTGCATGATTACGTTACGCAGGCTCGCGTGCACACTTACTGTCTCTTAGTTAAAAGAAGAATGCTCCGCCATCACGGTGTGGACCCGGCCACCTGACACGGGCTGACACGGGGAATTCGTGTCATGGGCTTCTGAAACTGGAGCTTTTCAAAGCGGGGGAATATGACGGGGCGTTTGCCGAGGGCACTTGACATCGGGTGCTTTCGTGCGCCACACGTTGAGAAGTACGTGCCTAATCGTAGTGAGTCTTCAGGGTGTAATTTTAGTGAGCAGTTCCCAGTTGTGCAAGCTGGCGGCTCTTTTCCGTACGACATGGCAGTGGCATCACCAGGGTCAGCGGCACCCGGCATGGTGGCCCGAGTGCCGAAGCCCGGGTGCATCTCTTGCCGGATCGCCCCCCCCCCCCTTCCTTCTTTCTTACGCCACAGCAACATGGTTTATGATAAAGGTGTCCCTATCAATTGTTGCATACACAAATATGGTGTCTGCAAAAATGTTCCAAAAGCAAGAATTATTAACGATAAAGAAAACTACACCGACTTGACTTAACAATATAACCAATTTAATTAGACGCTTCGTCTCCCATGCGAGATAAGTGCGTGTTCAGGGTCACGAATGAGAAGAGTACAGAAACCAGAGGCTTTTAAGGACATTCGCGCACACCTCGATCGGGAAAGGGCATCGGTTTGCATTGCAGGCGGGTGCGCCACTACGAATGCAGTTTCGTGGGCCCCACCTGTGTTCTTGCGCCGAGGTCACTGCACTCTGAAAATCAAAGCTGTGACCCGTTTTCCAGCAGTGATCTACTAGTACAGTTTTTTACTTCGTGGCATGTGTGACCTTTTCCACGTCCCTCTTGTGTTCTTTGAGGCGGGTGTTCCGTTTCCTGCCGATGTCACCGATCTAGGATGAGTCCCAATCGTGGCGGTTCACTTTATACGCCACACCACACTGGGACTCTGGACGGGGTTGGGAAGCCTTTGTTTTTGAAATGAGGTCAGGCAGCTTGAGGTAGAGCTTGAAAGTTGTTCCTACGCCTAGAGGGAGGCCTACGAACACCTTTCAAGTACCACCTTAAGCAGTTTAAGAAGAGAGTGGTTTCAATTCTTACCTCACTCTAACGGAAAATAAAAATGTCGTATTTCCTCTATCCCAGCTAGGGGATCCGGCCAACTCGTCGAAGCCATCTCGTCCACAGCCAATTCATCGAATAGGTCAATTCGTAATAGTGCAGATTCATGGAAGGACAACATGTAGAAGGGGGCAATCCGTCGAAGGGCAATTTGTCAACACGGTTTAATGACGGTCCGAGGTGAAAGCTCGTGGTTTCTTGTAATCTTTTGACCTAAACTTTTATCTGTGTTTGGACTACGGACAGCGCTCTTTATTACTTATTATTACAGCACTCCTTCTTAACTTATTACTTTTAAGCGGCAAGTTGTTATCTTCGACAATAAAGATCACACTTGAGTTCAATTACCGTGCGGCCATTTTACGAATCACTGTTGTGCAGTATTTGCTTCAAAATTTCAGGACGAAATTTTATATTTTGGCTTTGAAAAAGCGGCGACGAACTAGCCTCTTCGACGTTTTTTCCTTCAACGAGTTGCCCTATGACGAATTGGCCTATTCGACGAATGGGCCGCCAACGAATTGGCTGTCGGCGAGATGGCTTTCGACGTGTAGGCATGGACCCCCCACCTACGCCAGAATTAAATATGTTAAAAGCCCGTTCCCATACTTCCGACCGACTAGGACTGACTTAGATGAGACCGGGTTTTAAGCCTCTTTTGACAGCTTACGACAGACTGTGCTGCTGTGGAGACGGTCCTAAGCAGCAGCAAGCGGCTGAAAAAATTACACCATCTTCCCGAGGGGAAAAATGGGGTGATGCGGAGCAGCGCGGATCGTAATTAATTTATTCCCTTCTTGACTGATTTCTTTTGGCCGGCCGGATTTGGGCTGCGGCGAACGCGAGCGGCCGAGAAACGCTAGCAGGCGACAGCCGCAGAGTTGCGGGGAAAGCCCACCCCACTGGAAAGCCCTGGCGTGGCGCTGCGGCCCGCGCGCCCAAAACTATCCTCCTTTCACTCCTCCAGGGGAACGCACATCTGTGCGATGTGCGGTGAACAAACCCTAGCGTTTGGTTTCGGAAAGAATTGTATATAATAGATCGATGACGTGGTGCCTTTTCATTTCGTAGTAATATGACAGCTAATAGCTAGTCATGCTAGTTTACAGTGAAAGTTTTATCAATCGAAAAAATACAACGTCTGTGCCTCTTCGATATTGAAGGTCTACTATAGGCCTGCTGATTTGATTAGATATGTTTCTCGTGGTTTCCCGCTCTTTTCAAAACATAAATAACTATTCAATACCACAAAATGCGTTTATAATTGATTACAAAACACAGACAAAAATTCAAGAAAACTTTTTTACAATTCATAGAAGCGCACGGTTTTTTTTTTGTCTGACTTAGGTCTTGCAAAACGAAGACGTCTTTTTCCGATATTGAGGCTTAAATATAGAACATACAAACAAAATATACACTTTCTAGACTTGCTTTTCGAGTAGACAACTATCATATCTACATTTTAACAAAAAATAAAAAAATAAAAAATGGGTTTTTTTGAGAAAATCGATCTTAAAATTGGTACTTTTTGGTTTTCGCATAACATTAACGTAAACGTCCCGCAAAGGATATTTAATACAGGTAAATAATTTTATAATATCTATAAAGAGCGTGTTTTGGGCTCTTCATAGACATAAAAAATATTGATGTAACCCAAGTAGATCGCCAGTATTTAATTGTCAAAGTTCGTCAACAATTGACCGAGGGGGCGTTTTTGACATTTTTACAGAAAAAAGCAAAACGCCTTAAATTATTTCATGGTATTAGAGCGTTTTACCTGTGCCCACAGAGTGCTTGAAAAAATTTAATATAATGTGGACTGAAAATCCACGACGGGAGATCGAGCGAAACATCCGACCCACGACGGATGTGAAAAACACTGCTTTCCGCCGCGGCCTCTTTTAAAATTCGTAAGTCGAGAACAAAACATCCGACGGACTTGCGGTTTGTGGCGACTGCGTTTTTAGAGACGACGCCATAACATATATTTTTTTCAGCGAAATTAAAAATTCGACCCTTTTTGCCTGCACGATTTGAGATGAAACCACCCATATATATATATATATATATATATATATATATATATATATATATATATATATATATATATATATTTGTTTAAGAGCTTTCCTACGAACAATATTTCTTGTATTTTGTGTTGTATTCTATATCAAACCTTTATCGTTCATGCTTAATAGCAGGTGCAATGCTGATTTGTAATATGTCTCGCTCATTCTGATCATTCTGTCAAATTCGAGGATCACAGAATATCCCGTGGGTGCATTACGCGTGATTTAATGTGTTATCCATGGTTGCGGGAGCTTCGGATATTCAAATGGGTTGCACGCACGACAAACTCTGGTGCTCTATTAGTTTTGTCAAAATGATAGAGTCATGCTCAACATGAGTCAGGAGTGTAGTGTATGATGAATATGCTTAAATAAGACCTTTCCGTGGGTTCTGATTTTTCAGAGGGTACATGTAGTCTTTTTGGCTCTTTTGCGTTTTTGGTTTGCGAGCAGCTGCTTATGAAGTACCAGCACCACAAGCTTGCTTGATGGTATTGGGAAATTTTCGTAGACCGTCTTCCCCACTGCTCTACGCTCTCTGGAACGAAGTCGCCGATACTGCGCGTGCGTGGCGCTAACCTTGCCTGCAGAGTCCCGGATCTCGTAGCGGGTTGCGAAGTACGTTGCAGGACGGCAAAAACAATCTACAAAACTCCCTATTCTCTATAGGGTTTAACATCATCCAGATTTAGCCTAGCCCAGGTCGCGCGCGTGGGCAAGCCATGACGGTACCACCTGATATCGAGGTGTGCGCCGTCCGAGGGCGCTGCGCTCGCTTCGCCATATATGGGATGTGACATCAGATCGCGCGACACATGACCTGACGCTAGAAGTGTCTAACGATGCTGGCTGTGACGTCAGCCCATGATCGCTTATTGTGACTGGAGCAGGTTTAAAGCGTCCGCTACGCTATTTATTGGATGTAGTGCGAAGTCCTGACATCATGTTTCCTCTGCGCTATATCTTGGTATGTTACGATACACCCCGACGTCGCACGATCATATGGAGAGTGACGCTTGGTCATTGTGGAACCGAAGTTTGCCTGCTACACACTCCCGTGAGTCATTCTTAGTCCAGTTGCTTGCGTTTTCGTTCAACTCCTTCTGGTGCTAGGCAAAGGCTCAAGGCTGTAAATCTATTCCTGCTTCACCTTTTTGTAAATCCCTCTGAATATGATTAATTGTGCCTATTTTTTCAGTGAGAATGATAAATTATGACTGAGTGGCCAAACGCTACACAGAGCTCTAACGATTGTAAGAGCTAAAAAACCCAGGATGCTGGCTACTTTTATTGCCAGCCTTTGCCTTTCGTCATAGAGGATAGTGCATTTTATTGTTAAATACAACTTTCAAGTTTACTTGATCAATTTTTACCTGCTTGCAAATGACTGGATGGCTCAGCCAAGTGACATAGCACAGTTGTGGCAAGATCACTCATACCCAAGTTAGGGTGACTTTCCAAACACACACTACGTCATCCGGTCATGAGCTGCCAATAAACATTTATCAGGCATACTCGCATTTATTCTAGACAGTTTAACAGTTCAACAGTTGAACAGTTGAAGACAAGAGTCACACTCAAGAGCAGTGCTATTCTAGCAAAATCATGAGACGGGGACGTTTTTCGCAAATACTTTAATAATAAGTGTGCTGACAAAAACGTTTCGCTGATTCGATCACATGTTGCGAATACAGCTTCGAACCAGAACACCAAGTGATATTTTAGCATTGCAAGAAAGTACGAGAAGTTCAAGTTTAAAAGATAAATGAGTATGTTCCCATTTACTTTCAGATAATGATTCATCTCGCTCTTCACTGATGAGAGAGAATGAGCTCCACGATGGTGCAACGTGCCGCCCCTACGCAATTTTTTGCCGCCTGTACGGCGCTGCTTCTACATTCAAAACTTTCGGGGAAAGTCGCTGAGAAATGCGAAAGTCACCTGGAAGAATCGCTACACCTTTTATTCGTTGAATAGCTTCCTTCTCTACTACTCCCTCTCTGCATTATCCGCCATAGTCTTCGCGTACATAATCAAGAACATTTCGGATGCTCTCTTCTAGTTCCCTCTGCTCGTAATCTCCGGCGTCCTGGTGATAAAAATACTAGTCAACCTCATAGTCATATTAACGAAACCGGATCAACTACTCGCTTTCTTTCGCAGATCAAAGGCATTTGAAAGAAGCGGTGGCTTTACACCCCGCACGCTCAGCCTACGCCGTTCAGCCACGCAACAACGGAATGCGGTGCGAGCACTTGCGGTATTCATGGGATTTGCTTTGTACTTCATAGTAGCCCAATTGGTCATAATGGTGGAGCTTGTACAGGCCCTGCCACCCTCGTGGCCTGTTCCATTGAGGATATTTGTAATCTTCATGGGAATCGGTTTCATCGTTTACAATTCTTTATCGCACTTGTTTTTGAGGAGCTGTACGAAGGTCCTGGTAGAGTACATCCAAGTCCAAGTGGAGTTCTTTGAAGCGGCAAGCGAATTGAAGAACCTTCACGCTCAACCAGAATCTCCTCTTCAGATCGGAGCTATGCGACTTCGTATCAACAAAATGAGGAAACTCAAGGAGTCGTTGAACGAAAACTGGGTAGAGCCGCTGGTCATTGCTTGTGTGAGCACCATGATAGTTGACTGCGTTGTCCTAGACGCCGTATTTCACGACGGTATCAAATATGAACTGTGGGTAGCTGTGGTCTGGGCCCTGTTTGCTTCCTTGTGCTTCATTCATCTGGCTTACACCGGACAAACATCAATCGACCAGGTGAGACAACACCGAGAGCAGAATCTCACACCTGTAGAGTCTCATGAACCTTCTTATCTCACAGGCACAAAAACTGAACATTGTCATTGTGATGGTTTCTCGTATTCGGGGCGCCAGGCGGATACCTCCAACAGGTATGTGCACAGGTGGCTACCCCTAGCATCACCAGATAAAAAAAGTCGTAATTTTCTCCCAACTTCTGCGAAGAAACGAAAGGGATAGCTGTAGCACGGTCGTGCATTACGGGCGGAATGGTGCCATCACGTACCTGAGGACGGAGGTGCGATGCGGTTAATTCTCATATTCGTCGTGGTTGGCGTCGTGGCTGCCACTGACAACCGCCACGAGTGCTCGGTGATTCGCGAGGTAAGCGGGTAAGCGCAGTGGAAGTTTCTAAAACCATCCAACATTACGCCTAGCGACTGGATACTGCCAAATTGGGATTTCCTGTAAATGCCGGAAAACAAGTGTTTGAAGCAGACGACAGGAAGCGTCGCGTCGTTACTAGAGCGATGCCGGGGCTCCCCTCTCTTTTTCTCTCGCGCTGCGCGGCCAACGGGAAAGCGGCTTCTGGTCAAAATGTCCAACGAGACGAAATGTCCAATCGGGTCAAGATGTCCATCGAGTCAAAATGTTCATCGAGACGAAATTTCCAAATGGGTCAAAATGTCCATCGACGAAATGTCCAATCGGTTCAAAATGTCCATTGAGTTTCAGAAATTAACTTCTAGCTTCTGTTTGAAATAGGTTAGTTCTTGAACTTTGACTTCTGGTTCGATCCGCGAACGCTACAATGGAGCGGTAAATGAACATTCGGCAATGCGTAAATCATTTATTAAGTAAAAAAAATTCCTTTTTTGCTTCTTTCTTTTTTTTTTTTTGGGGGGGGGGGGGGAGGGGGAGAGGACATGGTGTGTATATAAAATCTCTCTGGCTCGCGCTTTATTTCAGATATCGTGGTGGTTTATAAACATAAAGTAGCGTTAGAAACAGCTCTATAATTCAACAAACTGTGACCATTCTTAGAGATCTTTTCTGTTTCTCGTAACAGAGTGCGATCAATTGTTTAATACAACATGCAAGATTGCTTGTTTAATTTTTCGTGACTGTACATGACGGGCTGAACAGACAATTGGTGCATGTCAGTTGAGCGAAGATCACCGGAACTTAAAATAGTGTGTCTGGTCATAACCATCCTACGTCACCCGGTCATGAGCATTCTATAAGAAATCTATCAAGAAAGATCGTGCCTTCTCTCGAACATTTGAGCGAAGTGAACGTCCTTGTAGAAAACTACATTGAGCGGATGCCGGGCATCTAAGCATGCACTGTGAGCGAGCGAGAAAATGCTAATCTCCACGAGCAGTGTACCACCAGCAAACGAACTAGACGGAACGCTTTCTCTGTAAATATGTAAGTAATAAGCGTGTTGACAACATCTTCATAGGATAATTTATCGCTAGAACAGTTCATTGATATTTTAATCACAACGCAAAAGAACGTGCTACCTGTCTTTTTTCATATCACGATTCGTTTCGTTTTCAGGTTAAGGGAGAATCAGAATCAATATTGAGGCAGTGGCGGATCCAAGGGGGAGGGGGGGGGGGCGACAGGGGCGGCCGCCCCCCCCCCCCCCAAACAAGGTCGACCCCCCCACCCCTCCCCCAAGTTTCGGAGGGCAATTTGACACGAGGGGACCCCCCGGTGACACGAAAGAATGGGAAAATAGTATCCTTACAAATTTTCCCGCCCCTCCCCTCCCCTCAAAACGGAGTTCTGGATCCGCCCCTGTATTGAGGGTTAGGCTAGTTGGCACATCGTTCCTTTTGACAAAAGCGCAACAAGACAGGGACAGAAAGTAAGAGACACAACACAAGCGCTCGCACCACGAGCGCTTGTGTTGTGTCTTTTACGTTCTGTACCTGTCTTGTTGCTCTTTTGTCGAAAGGAAAATGAGCCCCGTGATGGTCCAACGTGCCGCCCCTTACGCAACCCTCTGTCGACTCTACGGCTGCTTCTTCATTCACAACATCTGTAAAAAGGTTCTGAGAAACGCAGAGTTCACCTGGAAGCCTTCCTATCCATATTGCTCATTCAGTTGGTTCGCTGTCTACGCCTTCCTTGAGGCATTGTTCGGCGTACGCTTTGTGAACGTCATCAGGAAGGATACTCTCTCCAGGTCCCAGATGCTCCTACTCATCGGCATCGGATTGGTAAAAGTACTCACCATCCTCGCGGTCATGATGACAAAACCTCGTAAACTGCTCGCTTTCTTGCGCAAATCAACGGCGTCCGAAATGAACACTGACTTTTCGCCTCGGTCGTACAGCTTATGGCACACAGCCGCATGTTGATAGAACTCCTTGCGTGCAACTGGGGCATTTATAGGATTGGCTTCGTACGCCACCATAGGAGAATGGTTAATAGGGAATTGTAGTAGACCGTGTCCGCTATCCCGCTAAGCTTACGGCGACCGGAAACGAGGACCGAAGTTCTGCAGCCAAGGCTAGCGGCGCGGGCTTGTTTCCGGTTATGGTTAGCGTCACTAGATAAGTTATGGTAAGCTTCGGTAAGCTTAGCGCGATTGCGGACGCGGTCTACTACAACTCCCTAATGATGGCTGAACGCGCACAGTTAATACCACCTCAGTGATCCGTTATAGTGAGAATATTCTGCTTGTTCATGGGAACCGGATTTGTGGTTTACGATTCTTTATCATATTTTTTTCTTAAGAAACTGCACGAACGTCCTGGCAGGATACATCAAGTCCGAGAGGAGTTGTTGCCAAGAGGCGAGAAAATTAAGGAACCTTCAGCCTTCAACCACAATCCCCTCTTCAGATCGAAGCTATGCGGCTTCTTATCAACGAAATTCGAAAAACACAAAAGAGTTACCGAATGAGGTCTGGTTAGACTAGCTCATCGAGCTTGTGCAAGAGTCATCAAAAGGAACAGCGTCATCTTAGATCCCGTATTTCATGATGGCATCAGGAAATAATTTTGGATAGCTACCGGTTACTCTGTGTATGCTTAGTTTTGCTTCGTTGAACTAGCTTATAACAGAAAACCTTTAATCGTCGAGGTTATCCAACACAACGACCATGATCTGACAGGTTCACGTCCCCATTCTTGTATCACAGGTACGCAGGCTTGAGAGCGCCATCTTGATGGCTCCTGAATCGGGAGCGCCTGAGAGCTACCTCCAACAGGTGTGTGCGCTACCCTGCTATGCGTAGTATTACAATACGCAAACTTATCAGCTTGTTGGATGTTTCTTCTTTGGCAGCTATGTTACATGCATGAAAGCGTTGACCCCGGAAATATGTACCTCGGCGGTAAAGTTTTTTTTTTTTTTTGTGCTTAACAAGTGTTTTTTTGCTGTTAGTAAGCGAACCCATAAGTTTTGACACACCCGAGAGTGTCCGCGGAATTTCGGTTCTTGTCTCTCTCTCTCTCTCTCTCAAGTTACTAAATTTGAACATGAAGTAACGAGAGCTTTAAAGGCACGCTTCTCTTTCAAGAACAACTTAAGTACCGCTCGATTTCGAAATCAGTCTTCTTTTTTTGTTATCATTAGTCGAACGTCTTAGGGCAACGAACATGTTTCCTGGAAGTTAGGGTATTCCGCGTTACAGTCCGGCTTTCTCCTACATAATCCCCAATCAACGCCGACTTGAGAAAGAAGCTATTTTCGGGAAGAAAAAAACTGACAACCATAGCGAACGTCGGAAATTGCCAGAAACATACTAATTAGCAAAACAATTACCTTTAATTTGCTAAGTAAGTTTTGATTTAGTGAAAATAAACATATGATATCTATCAGAAATATTCTGAGCTTAGCCAGAAAACTCTAAATCAGACATTTTAGGAGGACTTCAGGCGCCTGGGGAGCGCGCAGGTGCGTAAAGTTACCGCTCGCGCAGCAGGCTCTAGGCCGGCGATGCGAACACGCGGATAATACTTTTACCATTCAGTCAAAAAAAAAAAAAACGTTTCATCTCATGTAATGATATGACTAGGCAAGCAAGCTCGGGGTCCTTGAAATAATTCGGTTGTGTAACTCAGCTCCCAAGTTACCCGAGTTCAAAAAAACCTTTGACCGAAATTTCCGCTCGACCCCAACCTTTAACGAGTGAAACTATATCCTGGGTCAGTCATGGCATCCCCTCAAACTGTGCGGTGGTCTCAGCACATCACTGTACCATAATGAATACGTGCCGTATGCCAATCCGACGTAGAGAACGTTGTTCCGAGGATGTCCAATGTCGACAACGGAAGCAGTGTGAATAATAAATGTCTAATTTCCCCACAGCGGCCTACGACGTCCGACTCATTCCGGTTATCATCGATTTTTCTGGTGGTACATTAGCGGCTGTTCCGCGAAACGGATGTCTTTCAGATTTTTCATCTAATACAACTGCATCGCGCAGCCCGGGCGTCTGGTTTGTCGTGCTCAAGGTAAACCGTTTCGTAAACCTTCTGAAGTGAAACTTTGAAGTGTTCACAAGTCAAAAATACGTCGTACTATCAATTGCAAACGTAGTACAGACCCGCTCTTTAACTTGCTTTTTCTTCGTGTCAGTGAGTGACTCAGGTCGATAAGTGGTTTGCGGTGGTTCATGTGCAGATTATATAAGGACAATAAACATTTTGTGAGTTGTAATATTTTTATCTAGTCGACCTGATATTAAGTTAACAAGGAGCTTAACTCCCATTATGTCCGGTTCGGTTCGTCTTTAGTACTCGAAAAGGGACCCACTTGAAACATTCGAATGGAGATCTACCCTTCCCTTTTTTAGTGTTCTGAAACAGCGCTCTTGCTTAAAAAGAACCTGGGCCCGGCATCTTCAGGTTTTTAGAGGGTTCCTCTCTTAGTTTTTACCAACTTCTGCTAGCTTTGTGGTGCCTTGTACAATATTTCTTCGTATCGATTTTTGAGATATCTAACTCATGCAAGCGCGTGTAGTGCTCAATTTCAAGTGCAAGTCCATTTATTTATGTGTAAATCTTCTTCACGTTGGGAACTTCCCTTAAATCATTGCATCTGATACATGCACCCTTCGCGCGAGTGATATAATCGTTTTGGTCACCTTTTAGGTTGAATGACCAGCATAGGTTGTACTCAAACTATTCGACGGTTTTTTAAGACACGAAAATTATGGCTAGGCCTATTGTCACTTTCCGCTTTGATAGAGTTCTTTCTAGTTCAGTAAAGAACCCAGCTTTGTTGCGATGTCGCAGGTTTAATGTTTTTCCTAATCAGAGAACAATGTTTAGGCACATGCGTGAGCCTATACTTAAAGTTATAATTTTGCTTATTGTTTTCTATGGGTCAAAATGCATTATAGCAAAAATTCATTATGCACTACAGCAATATAGCAAAATCCATAATGGGAAAATTGACGAAATCCAAATATTAAACGAATTTTCTTCTCGGTATGTCTTTACTTCCAGCCTTGAAGGCACAATGAACTCTTTCATGCTGAAAAGGTTCGCCGCATACGGAATGCTCTGTCGACTGGGAGGCTGCTTCTTCATTAAGGACTTACGAAGAAATACTCTCGAGAAAGCCAGAGTCTCGTGGAAAAGCCCGTACCTACTTTACTCGGCATCTTGTCTCACCTTCATCATCACGTTCCAAGTAACGTACATCATGAATAGAGTGGAGGTTTTCAACAACATATCTCAAACTTTCTCTCGCATGCTCCTGATCATTCTGCAGACGATTATTACTCTAAAGATTGGGATAAACTTTGCTTCGATGGCGACGGGATCGGCCAAGCTCCTGGAGTTCTTTCGTAAATCAGCAACTTTCGAGAAGTCTACGGGGTTCCCGTCGTGCAAAGGCTTCTGGACGACCGCATCCACAAGTCCATGGTCTATTTTACGCAGATCGTTTGTCATTGTGGCTCTGATTAATAGCTACGTGATTACGATGCATTTCTTTGTTGGAGGCCTTGCGAACAACCTGCCTCCTCAGTGGATCCTTGCAGGAAAAATATTGGGCTGCATAGCGGGGTTCTTTTTTTTCTTGTATGATTCGTTACCTTACGTGGTCCTGAGGTGCTGCTCCTCTGTTCTTGTCGAATACATTCGCGCTCAATTGATAACGTTTGAGCGTTGCAATGAATCCAACGTTTTTTGTATGGAGTCCCAAACTACTCTCCAACTAGAAGCCATTAGATGCAATCTAGGATTCGTCAAAGAACTCAAAGATTCTCTGAACGCCGCCTGGAAATGTCCTCTTGCAGCCACGTCCATGAGCATAATCTTCATAGTCTGCGTCGTTTTTTACTCCATGTTCCAAGACGGAGCTTACAAGGTGCAAATTTGGATAGCACTGTCTTACTGCGTATATTCATCGCTTTCGTTCCTGGAGATGGCCTGCGTTAGTCAAGCTTTAACGGACGAGGTAAGTCTGAGACACAGCTTCGGCTTGAACCTTTGCCACTAGCTTCAGTCGGACGCTTTACCTCTGGACAAATTGATTAGGTGTGACGGTGAATCACACCGTCACCTCACTACACGGGAAACGCGTTGATGGGTGCAGAATACTAGATCAGCCTTTGACCTCAGCAAACATATTATAATAAGGAAATACATGAACGATGAAAAAATTATTTGTCTTTTTCTTTTTATTGTTACAATATAATTAAGTTGGGATAGTGTCCAAAGGACACCTACACGGTCCCTGCTGTCCTTAGTTCCAAACATTTTGAAACGCTTCCCAGAAATTCCCAGCGCCGTAGAAGGTTGTCTGGGCTTCGCGAGTGTTTTCTCTCTCGTCGTTCATATGATTACGTTAACAATTACACGCACAACATTAGCCTCATTACTTTTGGGTTTCACGAACAAGCTATAGCGCAGGATTAACATTTATTCAGGCTTTGGCTATGACCTCATGCCCGCATTCTTAACCGACTTCCTGGCTAACGTAGAGGGACTCATTCCTAAACTCCCGGCCACCCACGCTCAGCTTGGATCTGGCTGCCGATTACCTCCTGTTAAGAAACGTGTGTAAAGTAGCATGACACTACTTAGAGCTAAAACAAACTACCCCGCCATAAGCCACTGTCAATACGAAACTCCTCAAACATGATTGACAAGCACACACGGATTAGAAATGTGAAAGATACAAGTTGTTAGCAAAGAGTTTACACTTGATTGTTGCGCAAGAGGCTCAAATTAACATGCCGGTAAACAAGCTTTAGTGTGGAAGAACTATTGGGTCACCCGAACCTTGATTTTGACGAACAACAAAACTTAGTTAATCGAGCTACAGAAACTAGGTAGTAAATATTTTATTTGTGACACGTGGAGCATCCATGTTGTTTGTCCAACATTATGCCGTGAACAAAATTATATTTTTATTGATGCTGCAGGCGCAGAAGCTGAAGGATGCTACAAAAAGAGTGCAAACGTCCCACGCCACTGACGACTACGCGCGACAGGTATTGTTGCCAGGCGAAAGGCATGGCGAAAGGATCTCCACTGAATGTCGTCCTCTTTTCGTCGCAGCTTAGGTATTTGCACGACAGCATCGAGCCCAAGGAAATGTGTCTCAGCGGGGGTGGCTTCTTCCGCCTCAACAAGTCGCTGTTGGTATCGGTAAGCTTCCGAACGAGCATTAACTTGCAACCACCAAGCGACGGGATAAATAGATCGCCGATTTTACTTTGCTTAGTATTTCCACTTAAAAGTTATTAATTTTCTTGGCGACCGTTTATGTTGAAAGCATTTGTATTGTTTAAGGGCCTTTCCTAGCAGCGGATTCTAAACACGTCAATTATCGCCGACAATCGAAATACCTGAATTATTTTAAAATAAAACAAAAGTCTAGTTTAGGGGGTTTTCACGTCTACGGTGAAGCATATTTTTGCCGCATGTCAAACGAGGCAATGCTAGCAGCATCGAGTAGAGAAATCATAAGTATTCAAAATAAAATTATTATAAATAATAAAACTGTGGTTTTGCTTTTAGTTAGTTCCAATGTGTACATGCATTATTGCACAAAACTGAAAATACAAGTCTCACTCATTCAGGATGCATAACTGAATAAATTCACTGCATTGAGTTGAGTACGTTTCAATGCTCTGGTACTATACTCTACTGAGGCTGACCGAGGAGAGAAAGATCGTTATAGAATTTATTCGAGGGTAACATAATCGCCTAAACTAATGTCACAAAGAGCTTCCCACTTCCGCTCATATCCTCCTGCATGGTCAGTGGCAATGTGTTTTTTACGGTTAATATTTATTTAACTCATCAAACCGCTCCAGAGAAAGGGGAAGAGCAGCCTTCCTTGGGTTTTTTCAAGTCAGAAGATAAGTGTTTTCTTTAACTTTATGGGTTCCATCGCAGGTCTATGACAGTGCACGTAAACTTTCGTTTAAACGTGCTAAGCAAATCAGGCTAGTGCCTTATTTCGGTATTTTCCTGATTTTAGTGACATTGCATTTTTTTCAATGTTGTACGAAACAGTGTTCCAAGGAACGGCGTTCCTGGAACGCGTTCCTTTTAGGAGGAACGCCGCCGTTTCATTTTGCATCAGTGGAACTGGAACGGGAACTCGTTAGATTTTTCCTGGAACACAAAAAAGAACAGCGTTCCTTTTTTTCGTTCTGTGGGGTAATCTTTATTTTATTTCTATAAGGAAAAGTCTAAAAGCATAAAAACAATATCTCTACGAAGTGCATTGATCTCGTTAACTTTTTGGTTACTTATCTTAGGGTTTATTTTGTGTGGTCCTCGCTTGGTAACAGCCGGGTGCAGGAGAGCTAGTGGACATTGATTCTTTTTTTTTAATTCCCGACGAGAGTGCGATACAAAAAGCAACCCTGTTAGTCGAAGGAAAGGACACAGCAAGAGGGACGTTTCAAACTCAGCTACTTCCTTTGCATCCACGAATCCTCATAAAACCAGAGATCTAAGCTCGACTACAGCAAACACTGAACTTCCACAAAGAGACCTACAGTTACAATGAAAAATCAGGTTACCAGACATCGAGCGCACTCTTGTATCCCGAACATTGGTCACTTAAAAGAAACACAAAAAATAATCTTTATACATCCTTTCCTCCTTCCACACCTTTAAACTGAACAACGAATCCAACCTTCACGATGACAAACTTGCAGTTTTCAAGACTGACCCTCCAAAAGCCCTATCCTCTTCTTCACTTGCTCGTCTTGCGGATAGCAACATCAAGAAGAAACTGTTGTTAAGTTCGAACAAGGGACTCTGTTAGATCGAAACTTGTAAGGTTGTTGCTAAATACCCGTGCAATGTGGGGTAACAGTGCATTTAGCTTGTCTGAATCGTCCACCACAAATATGAATATGGTTAAAAGCTGAGATTTTTAAAGGTAAATATATCAACAAATGAAACCCTGCTTCCGCTTGTTTTCTTCTCCTGGTGCCCTTCCATCATGGGATTCAAACTCTTATGTTCCCATTTAAAAAGATAAATAAATAAAAAAAAATATTTGCTTAATTCAACTAAATATGGTAATCAGCAAAATACAAATGTAACGTATATGTAACGATACGTTCCACTTTTGAAACTGTAACGGGAACGAGTTCCTTTTTCAGAGATGGAACTTGAAATGGGAACGCGTTCCAAAAATTAGAAGGAGCTACGAACGAGCTTTCGTTCCTTTTTTTAGGAACGTGTACAACACTGATTTTTCTCAACTAATCTCTAAAACCTAATTAGGATTCCCCCACTGAGTATAATGTCGTCAGACATTCAATTAATTGACAAGTAAAAATAAAACGAACCTCACTTTCTGACGTAACCTCGGTAGATCATACTTTTGGCAAGTAACTCTTAAAAATGGGGATTCAAGTCCAGGTACCATGAGATCTTTTGCCTGCGGTAGTGCTTCACAACATTATTTTGTTTGTGTTTGTTTCAGATGGCTGGAGCGATGATAACGTACACCGTCATCCTGGTCCAAACTAACGACGGACTGTCAAATAAGATTGATTCTTCCAACGCTTCGATGGTCGGCGGGATTGTAGTTCGGGAACCACTCTAAATCCCCCACTCTCGCCCTTGAATTTCTCTATGATAAGTTAACAAAATTTAGCGTAACACGTCTGAGAATTTTTGTTTTGAAGAAAGGGGGAGGGGAAAGGGGAAGTGGTAAAGCCTATCGATTGGGAAGATTATCGGTCACTCTTGCGCAAACAGCAAACGCGTCTGCAACGTTTTTAATGAGAATAAAGTAAGAAAATCCCAAGCAAAGCCTGTTGCATTTCTTGTCAAGCGAACCAAACAATGAAACAGAAATCTCTTCGTTGTTTTCTCCTACCGAACTAGTGTTGCTACGTTTATACGCGGTGCTCTATGCTATTTTCTCATCTATCATACATAGCTTGATAACAAAAAAACAAACAGGATAATGAGACATTAAAAAAACATAAGCCACTCCACTCTGTGAAGGTGGATGACAAGCGAAGCTGTATATTTAGCACACGACACAGACGTGACACAGATTTGAACAAAGCTACGAACACATTTATGCACGATCTTCATCGGTGGTATTTGCCGCCTCGCGCCGCCGTTGACATTCTCGTTACTCTTCCCGCCGCTGCTCTTCGTAGGCGCGTTGCTCTTCGGGAGTCCTGACTACAGACGCTTTACGCAGGCGCCAGATTGAGCCGCCATTGCCGCCCTTCTCTCGTCTTCCCGAGATGCCGAGCCACTGAAGCGGGCGTTGACGAGCCCCCACAATGGCCTATGCTGTGGAGAAGGACACAGTATAGACCGACACGCTGTTTACAAACAAGCCGCCTTTTGCCCACACCCGGTGTGGGCACTGCGCATGCGCAGAAACCAAATTCGCGTGAACTGAAGCGTCTGCGCATGCGCGGTGCCGTCAACAGCGCCACCGCAGCGGCTTGACGTCAGGGTCGCGTGTTGGTCGATAGCTCCTAAAGTGGCAATAACCTGTCCTGCTATGACAATGATGAAGCGAAGCGAACGGAAGAGGAAACAAAAACTGAAGGTCGATATTGGTGGCGCCCAATAACAGCTGCTGTAAAGCGTCTATACGAGGCCTCCCCATTAAGACGATAGAAGAGAAGTGAAACTGAAAATGGAGAACGGAAACTTGTCTTTCTGGTTCTTTATATACATTCGCGTGGACGACTATCGCCGCCAAGAGGAGCCTGAGGAAACTAGACACGCGCGACGGGACCACTACTCTGGGAGAGCGGAAGGAAACTAGGCACGCAAGCGCTTTGAACGATCACAAATAAACAGAGCTGCGAGTTTTTGTTGACGCACATGAAAAATCCACCGAACCTTAGCCATATACATCTTCGCTATAAAACAGACGTAACGTTTTAAGATGTGTGCCGCTGGTAGGCAATCACTGTAGCTCGCAATACTTGGTTACAGATGAAATCAAAGGGATGGCTAATGAAAGTACGAGTACGTTAATGAATCTTTTCGAGCAACAAGCGCCATCTGGGGATTGTCTGCGAACTACAAATGAAGAGAAGGCCAACATGTCTTAGGCCCCCAGAAAACACAGGCATCGTGCCGTTGTATCGGTATTTATTGCTTGTTATCCCCTTTTCGGGGTAAAACAACGCTTTACCCCGAAATGTTCGTCAACCCACTAGTCCAAACAAACATTTAAGCAAGCTTTTCTTGCCCAATACTACCGAAGCTAAAAGAAAAATCGCAAAAAATATATACGGGCAAAGATAGGTACTAACAGTAATGGACGTGTGGAACGGTGCAACAGAGAGTAAGGACAAGGGGGAGAGTGTATGCATTTGCCGTAGCATACTGGAAAAGTGTCTATTGCGGGATACATTTAAGCTAAGCCCACACATATCCAAGCATTTTGACGCGCATCGTGGCCCTTACTTAAGGAATCACTGATAATCACCTACTTGAAAAGAAAGGTCAATACACTCGTCAACAACCTTCACGTCACCTTTGCGGCACATAGAGACAACCTAAGCTTTCGCGATGTAATTATTACCCCGATATACTCACATACGGCATCGGTGAAGTACTCCCTCGTGAACACGATAAGATGATCGAAGATATCCGGGATGTTTTTGGTTGAATTCACCCTCAATACTCTCAAGAGGTTCTCAAAGAAGAAGGATGGGATATATTTAGGCGCTCTGACAGCTTAAGAGTCAACGGCGCAGCGCTTACTGTGTTCACGCTTCTACTCTCTAAAACAAAATGTGCTCTTCAAAGAACTTTTAGGGGTTCTTCGGCTTGTCTATATTTTGCACTCTAAAAGGTTATGTTAAGCACCCCTAAAACGGCTCTTCGTGAAAAACCTATAAGGGGTCGTTTATGCTCCTTTTTTTCTGCGAAATAGTTCTTCATCGCCCTGTTGCCTAATGCGCTAGGGGCGATATAGTCCTTGATCCCAAAATGCTTTTCACGAGCTGAAAGAGTTCTTGGAGCGTCAAAGAACCTTTCAAGATGAAATTTTTTTATTTGATTTCTTTACGGTAATTTTTTCTAGCTTGGTGATTTGTTGTTCTGTGTTCTTATCGAATGATTCCTCAATCTGATTAGATGCGAAGCGAAAAAGAGATAGCCCAGACGCAGCCCGCGCTATACGAGCTGATGGGACCGATCAGACAGCGCTAAAAAACGCACCGTCATAGCGTTTGGGCGTTCGGCGTGTTTCTGCATGCGTGTTTTATCATCGCTGAACCAATCAAAAAACAGAAACTGTCCAGTGACTTGCACTATTGACGCTGCTTGGTTGGTCCCATTAGCTCGTATAGCTTCGGCTGATTCTGGACTTAAGCTCAAACAAAGACCTTGGCAAAAATTGCCTTCTGCGCGCTGCCATCTTTGTCTGCTGGGGAACTTCTACGACAAAGTTTATAACGACGGTTGGAGCAGGGACCACACTTATCAGGTGAAGAGCGGTCCCCGCTCGAAACGTCGTCATAAACTTTTTCGTTGTAGTTTCCCAGTAGAACACTTCTTTTACGTATCAGTCCTCCCGGTCCATTCCTTCAAAGTTACTTTACTTAACCTGTATATGAAGTATATGAATATATATATATATATGTGAACGAAGAGGGGTGAATGTGATTATTGAATTTATTGCATTAGAGTTAGGGAAAGGCATCGCCCCGGACAGGCGAAGGTTGAGGGTTCAATCTACGCTCCTGGCCCAATTTTTCGCCAGCTCTCTTTCCTTTCCTTTCCCTAACTTTAATGCAATAAATTCAATAATCACATTCTCCCTCTTCGTTCACAATATTACTACGACTGCACTTGTCAATCTTCACTCATTCCCATTATATATATATATATAT
>JAZHYW010028191.1:0-44162 GCA_037355805.1 Ixodes ricinus | reverse complement strand
CTCACCTAAGGAGGTCTGGGATCGAATACACAAGATCAATGGTTCCTATCATGCATTTAAAATCCCCCTGCTTTTTAGGAATGGAACATGCCCAGACACACTCGAGGAACAGGCTGATATTTTTGGAGAACATTTCTAATATATATCTAGTTCACATCATTATTCATCTACTTTCCTTCAACACAAACTGAAGGCTGAGAGCAATCCCTTGAAAACCTCAGGAGGTGAACAGGAGGGATATAATGCTACATTCAGCTTGCACGAGCTCCTCGCAGTTCTTCATAACACAAAGCCCTCAGCTCCTGGACCAGATGGTTTACATTATTCAATGCTACAGCATCTTCATCCTTCTACACTCGACGTCATTTTATATCTTTATAACCGCATATGGCAGGAGGGCTATTTCCCTTCATCTTGGAAGGTAGCTCATGTCCTTCCACTTTTGAAGGCTGGTAAGGATGCTTCTTGTGTTTCCAGTTATAGGCCCATTGCTCTTACCAGCTGTCTCTGTAAGACACTGGAGCGAATGATTAATCGTAGACTAATGTACTATCTGGAGCATGGTAAGGTGCTCGACAAATTTCAGTGCGGTTATCGTTCATCAAGGTCTACAGTCGACCACTTGGTCCGTCTCGAAACTGTTGTGCGTGAGGCCTTTGCACACGGGCAGCACTGCCTCTCCGTGTTCTTTGATCTCGAGAAAGCGTATGACACGGCTTGGCGCTTTGGCATTTTGAGGGACCTGTTTGACCTCGGACTACGTGGTCGCATGCTTCGTGCAATTCAGAGCTATTTAGACAGGCGCACCTTTCGAGTCCAGCTGGGAAACACACTCTCCCGTGAATTTCTGCAGGAAAATGGAGTGCCGCAGGGGGAGTACTAAGTGTCACCTTGTTTATAGTCAAAATGAACTCCATTGCTTCTGTAATCCCTCCGTCGGTTCAGTATTCACTTTACGTCGATGATTTACAAATTTCAGTTTCCTCCTGTAACCTCTCAGTCTGTGAACGCAGGGTTCAGCTAGGCATCAACAAGCTTACTGAGTGGGCTGACAGAAATGGGTTTAAGTTCTCTCCTGAAAAGACTGCATGTGTTTGCTTCACCCGCAAACGTGGAATCCTTCTTGAGCCAGTCCCTAACAATCTACAATAGTAATGTTAGTGTCCAACCTCAGCACAAATTTTTGGGTCTTACGTTTGATAGTAAACTGAATTTTAATGCTCATGTAAAAGGCCTGAAACTGAAAGCTCACAAGTCTCTCAATATCCTTAAAGTTCTCTCTCACCGGTCTTGGGGCTCGGATCGATTGTGCCTCCTGCGGATCTATCGCTCTTTGGTACGCTCCCGACTAGACTATGGCTGCTTTGTTTATGGGTCTGCCAGACAGTCTGTGCTCAAGATGTTGGATCCCATTCATCATCTTGGGCTTCGTTTGGCTACAGGTGCATTTCGTACATCCCCTGTGCCCAGTTTATATGCAGAGGCTAATGAGTGTTGCCTCGAAAGACGTAGATTTGCATTGGGCATGATGTACTCTCTCCGCATCCGATCTGTCCTCCAGCACCCCACTCGAGAAGTTGTTCAAGAAACACGCTCGGAACGACTCTTTCTCGCAAAACCTAGCGTGATCCCTCCATTCAGTATGCGATTGAAGACCTTGGCCGAGTCTGTCGGATTAGATGTGGCATCCCAGGTAGTCGAATTCCCTGGCATCATAGCACCCTGGGAGCACCCTGACATACGCTGCAACCTGTCTCTTGCACAGTATAACAAGAAAAACACTCCAAGTGCTGTGCTTCTTCAAGAATTTCATGAATCTCGCTCAATTGTATGAAGGTTATACAAAGTTTTATACAGATGGAACAAAATCTGAGACCTTTGTTGGTTGCTCTGTCATTGGCTCTTCAGTGGAAGTTGTAAGGCGGATAAATACTGCTGCTACCATTCTCACAGCAGAGCTGTATGGCCTCCTGTTGGCTACGGAACACATAGGCCGCCACAGGATACCCCTGGCAGTGGTTTTCACTGACTCTCTTAGTGCCTTGCGAGCCATCTCTTCACTGCTGCCTACAAGGAACTCCCTTGTTGTTGAAGTTCTGAAGAAAATTATTTCGGCAGCCAGAAAGCATTGCACCATTGTCTTTTGTTGGATTCCCAGCCATGTTGGTATCCCAGGCAATGAGGCGGCCGACCGTGCTGCCCGCACATGCGTCAGCAGAGAGGTAGATATTAAAAGGATCCCTTACATGGACTATCGCCCTTCTGTAAGGTCTCGCATACGAGCACAATGGCAAACCGAGTGGAATGAGGAGATCTATAACAAGCTGCATCTCATTAAGCCAAACCTGGGTGAATGGGCGAGCGCCCGGCACCAGGAACGATTTTATGAAGTAATACTGTGTCGGTTGTGCATTGGCCACACGCATCTGACCCATGGCTACCTGCTCCGTGGGGAGGATGCCCCTTTGTGTGAACAGTGTGACCAACCTCTAAGTGTTCTCCATTTTCTAATTGAGTGCCCTTTCTATGAACAGGAACGCCAATCTCACTTCGCACAGTTATACAGAAAGCACATTTCCTTACACCCAATGTTTTGTTATTGGGTGATGAACCCTTCGTGACTTACAAGCAGGTTTTTAAGTTTTTAGATGCTATTGGTCTTCTACATCGACTGTGAACTTCAAAGCTCTTCACTCATGCCCATTTTTGTCTGCGACATTATCCGGTTCATGTCTCATTCCTTTATTTTTAACCCTGACCACTAGAGTCCTTCCTTCTCGCTTACCCTCAATGCAATAGTTTCCGTCTTTGGCGCTCTTTGGCCTTAGCAGCCCTTGCGCCATAAAAACCCAATCCAAACCCAATCCATGTGCATTAAAATGGCAGTATGTTATTTCCGCCGCTGCGAATACAGATCTGCTTTGGGATCATTCGGGGTAAACTCGCCAGCGCCTGTGTAGCACAAGGTCACCATTTTTAGATCAACTCAGCAGTGAAACTTCATTTGGATGGAGAAGGATAATTTTCTGCACCATCATCGACTGACCTCGTTATGCTTTTCTCATGTGGTGCAAGGTTTTCCGCGTTGTGGCAGTTTAATATTTCCGCTCGGTAATTTACCTGTTTCAAACCATTAACAGCATCGAGACAACAACTTCCGGAATATCTTACGGACATCTCGGTGTCCAGATCGCGTGAAGGTTCACTTTTTGTTTTTAACGAACTCTTGGATTGCGCACTTCGCCTTTTGGGATAACATAAACGTGGTTGTTATTTACTTTTTTTGCTTGAAGTTGGCTGTAGTGTGTCCTAAAATACGCCCAAGGACGAACATTAAAGTAAGTTTTGAATTGAAACTGTTTTTGTTTTCATACAGCAGCGGAGGTCAAAATGTTCGAATACGCGGCTCAGATATAACCACTAAGTAAGCCATACGCATAGGGTATCAACACTCTGCTGCTCTTATCTTTTGTTGGCGCCGCCATTGTGGTGCTTACAGTGTAGAGAGGGCGAAATTGGTGATAGCTACGGATTAAAAATGAGTTGGGAATCAACAAAAGGAAAAATACATAGAAAAATACGAGAGACATATAATTGTTGAGGGTAAAAGGATTTTGGCCTTTATGAAACACAAGCCTTTGTGGATCTTTAATAGATACGAAGTTGTGCAGGGAGTATGGAAATGAATAATAGTACCAGGACTGACCTTTGATGACGCAGTTTTCTGCACAAGTACTGAATTTCAGGCGAGATAGGAGAAAGAATGAAAGAGCTCTGGCAGGATAGCTCTAGGTGCACTTGGGAACATTCCAAATGGGAAAATGCATGGGGATATGGGCTGGTCATGATTTGAAAGTAGAGAGGCAGTGAGTAATATAATGTTTGGCTAAAAACTAATAGACATAAAGACAAGTGGTGGGTGTATATAATTTATAAATACTGATATATAAGGAACCTGAACACGAAATGAACGAAACTGACACGAAAGCTGAGAATAAAATGCCTGCAAATGGGCAATTAAGATGGTGGGGAGCAAACGCGTTCAGCGGAAAACACAAAATGCAGAGAGATGGATATGGTCGAAAAACAATACAGGAGAAGTAAGCTTTAAGGATTTATAGATCACAAAGGCAAAAAATAAAGAATGAAGGTCTATTCGATAATTCAAGAAAGGACGGGAGTCTTAAAAACTAAAATTTATAGGGCCCCATTTGAAGACACTAATACAATATGTCCAATGATTTATAGGGGCACTGACACCCCAAGGGTCGTATTTTTTATTTTCTAAAACGACGCAACTTGTAGTCATAGACACGCAAAAAATACCGCACCGCAAAAAAAATTTCCCTACACGCGCGCGCGCCTTTTTATTTATTTATTTTTTCCCCCGCTTTTCACCTCCTCGCTTCTTTTGATTTGTGACGTCAAATGTTATGAAATTTAGAACTTTGTATGCAACATTTCTATAACATTTAAAAACTGAAATCGTAAGACATGTTTTTTTTAATGCAATTGCGAACTCACTACGGCCCAATTCTTTTTCAAATACCGAAATTCGGAGTCCGGTGGGATGTCGCCTCCTGGATTTTTATCCTCCCTTGGAAAACATGGCGGCGCTCGACGCATGTGCAGACAGGAGATGATCGGGGAATCGGAAAAAGTTGTCGTCTTTAGGTGCCCGATGACCTCTCAGGCTTCGAAATGGAAATCGTCAAACTGTCAAAACAACTGGGTTTGGTGTCCCCGTATCCTAGTTTCGGTTGTGAATCCGCCTGGGCAGCCTTTCGCGCAGAACTGGCAAGGCGTGACCACTCGCGTCGCTCACAGAAGTCTACTGCGCGTTCTCTTCGACCTCGCACCGTTTCAAAAAATTTGAGATCGCTGAGAGTGCCTTAAAAGAACTGCAAACTCAAAAGACAAGTGTCGTCTGCTTGCAGCGATAGGCGACACGGCACGCACGGATGAAACCGGTTTTTCCCGGTGCGCCGGGTCGCGGCGGCAACGGCGGTTTGGAGCGGAAGCCGCGGAGGCGTGAAAGAAACTTGACTCGCAGGACAGCTCATATTTGACGTCACTTCCCTGGCGCGGAGCGCGCGGGAATTTCAAATTTGGCATTTGGAAATTGTTTTTTTACTTCACAACTACTGAATTCCCAAGTTTCGACTTTTAAGGGTAATGTCCAGGCATCGTTTTCAATCGTTTCGAATAATAATAATTAAAAAAAAGATTTTGACGTGTCAGTGCTTTTTTATTTATCAGCAGACGGAAACAATTGAACATTTCATTCTAAACTCTAAGAAGATTAGTCCTGCCCTTCCCGAACAGGTGGCAGACGTACCGGTGGGCCTGGGTTTCACTGGAGAGGATGGAAGGTTGGACTATAGAAGAGTAGAGGATACAAAAAGGAGGTTGAAAGGCTGGTAGAAATTATCTAGGGACAATTGAACAAAGTAGAACTAACTAGCACACTTGGGGGAGAGGAGGGACCGAGGAAAATAAGGACTCCCACCCTTGTGGCACCGACCCAAAATTTCAAACCAGTCCTCCGGTGGGACTGGTGTTAGTTTATGCCAACATGGAATAGCGAGAGGAAAATTGGCGACTCGCTTGCTTGGGGAAGAAGGGGGTTGATTTTTTTGCGCCAGATTTACCGAATGTTTGTCTGGCGATCGCCTTGATAGCCTTGTGAAAGTTACAAAATTGAACTGGCACGGAAGGGGAAAGGGGGAACAAGGATTCTTGCTTGTTTTTAGGCTAGTGGCGCATGCTACCGCCCTTACAAAACATACAGCGTTATTACCTATCCATCTATTTATCTATCCACCTATCCATCCATCCACCCCATCCATGGCTCAAGTGTCCTTACCTTAAGGCGGAACCTATCTATAATGGCTCTATGTACGCCGATAGACTGTTTCTTATATTCACGCCCATTACGGATCTTTTATTTGTGAGGGATGGGTCATGCAATTATTCCTCCCGCCACATCAATAACCGCTCCGGTCATGAAGCTGCTCTTTGGACTGCACATGAACGCTATAGTTTCAGATATTTCTTCGGGTCGCGCCATCCGCTTTAGGGCAGGTGAGCGGGCGATTTCCGCCACTAGTTCTGCTGGAAAGTTGGCGTAGAAGGGTGTGTCCGTGGGACCCGGCAGAATGGTGTTGACACGGACGCCCATGTTGGCCACTTCAAGGGCCACTGCCTTGGTGAGGGACACCACGCCGCCCTTAGATGCTGAATAGGCAGAAAGTTGCGGAGCTCCAGTTTTGGCGAGGATGCTCGCGACGTTGACGATGGCTCCGTCCGTGACGTTGTTGGCCAGCATGTGCCTGACTGCCGCTCGGTCTACCAGAAATGTTCCCTGCGAGTGAAGGAAGTCGAATGAGTGCCCACGTAGCAGGAATGGGTACCCAGAGCAAGCATGTGGTCCCAGCGACATTCTCATGGACATTTGTGGGACATTCGATTTTCCTATGGCAATATTCTATGTAAATAAATGAGATCATGGATTGCGGTACGGGATGCGTAATTATTTGTTGGTACTCTGACATTCATAAAAAGAGTGACGTTAAGAACACAAGAAGCGTTGATGCGAAAATCATAACACCCTGCATGTCCTGAGCGCATGATAAAACAAAACCAGTGACACAACTCAATGTCATGTCAACCTTCTGATGTGTCTGCACTTTATTTTCTTTGTGCGATGACTATAGTATTCTAAAGATGTCCAGAATATTTGAATAATGACAATTTCTTCGATCAGTGTAATGGAGAAATATGCGAGACTTAATTAAAGTAAGTGCAGCACATGGTTCATCAGTTTCTAGTAACTCACCCTTAGGTTGGTGGCGATTATATCGTCAAATTCGGTATCGCTTCTTTCCTCTATCGGCGCTGCCATTTCCGGAATGCCGGCACTGTTCACCACGACGCTGATCTTCCTGCCCACAAACGACGACTCTATCTCTTCAAAGAGGTTGCTGACGGCGTTGGAGTTGGAAACGTCCACGAATATGGCCCGGTGATCGCCCTTGTACGAGGCTGTGAAAAGGAAGAGTCATAGGAATGGACCCAAACCATCGTTATGTGCAACTAATTCTGATCATTAAATGATGGCTAAATATATACCTACTTGTTTTGAAAAAAGCCTTGAAAAAGCACAAAACAATAAAGTACACTAATTAATCGTCATATAGGAAGGAAATGACATGACACAGACAAGTTTACCGGTGCCATGATCATCATGCATGCGTATAGTGCGTGTTTTGATCGTTTTCAAAATCGCCGAGCACGCGTATATGCTGGACTACGGAGATGCCATACTGAGCCGTTCTCAAAACTCAAATGCCAACTTTGTTGAATGAATGATTAGACAGCGAGAAGTCAGTCACTTTAAAACGGCATCTGGTGTCTCCATTGTAGATAGAGAATTTTGGCAGTGCAGTTGGACTGCCAAACTGGAGCTTTTAACGTGCATAACGCGGGGGGTTTAGGTACCATACGTCTGAACGATGCTGATCGAGAACGGTTCGCGAAGTGGCGGGGCGGTCAAACTCAGCGCAATCCATTGGTTGTACACAGCGAGCTTTGTCTCCATTAGAATTGTCTAAGGAGATTGAAAATGTCTTTAGACAATTCTAATAACCGCCGTCCGTGCGCCACCATCTTTATCAACTGGGATGTGGGACGCGTCCTGAACATGCGCAGTAGGTTTCTTCTTCGAAGTGTCAGACGCCGCGCAATCGTCCACAGCCCGATGACTCAGTATATTTGGTCTGAACGATAAGTGCTAGAAAAGTGTGTGTAAATAAATTAGTCACTCGACTGACCTTGGAGCATGTGCAGGGTTTCATTGGAGCCTGTACGGTTCCTGTCTGCCACGACGACGGTGGCGCCCTCTCGGGCAAGTACCATGCAGACGCTCCTGCCGATCCCACTCGCGCCACCGGTGACGATCGCCAGGCGGCCACTGAGTCCCAGAGAACGGCACTCGGTTTGATCTTTTCCACCGCCAGGGTTGTTCCGGTCATCATTTTTTTGACAGAATACAGTGCCTGGAAACATGCAAGATTGCGGGCAGGCAGGGCAAAACCGATTCCAGTACGTCCACCAATTTGAGCTTGCCAATGCACGTCCAGCCTAAGAAGAACAACGACGAAAAGTTTACTGACTATATCCTTCAAATTATACTTTATAACCAAGAGAATTGTACTTCGGACGCCATTGGCAAGCAGGAATGTGAAACCATATTACTGTTTAGAATAAAAATGACATATTCAGAGATACAAGATGAAGGCAGTTCTGATGCACCAGAGATGGATGCACATCATCATCGTTCATGTTTCGTTCGCAACCTGATTCCTTGCTGCGAGTTTTTTTTTTTTGTTCCTGCGCTTTTTCCCAGTGCTTAGTAGGCTATTGAAGGGCTACAATGCAGTCGCCTTTAGCATAATGTGGAAAGCCCACAAGTCAAATGGTACAATGTAATTCCGTTTAAATGCTTATTAAAGATAGCAAACAAAGTTCGAAAACTATTTAGTCAACAAGATCTGTCATTTTGGCGACTTGATGCCCCGATGATGTTGGTAGCGTCGATACATAAAATACATTACTATTTATTTTTGCTTTTCAGGGTAGAGCTCACATACGGCGTCAGTGGCGCAATCCGCAGTTCGCGGAATACCCGTGCGCCCGTAGGCTTGTCGCAAGCCACGCAAGGCGTCTGCCTCAATAGCGTTTTGCTAACAAGCTTCGAGTGCGTTTTTAACTACACGAGCGCAGGCCACAGGAGCGCAGGTGCTGCAGACGCCATCTGATACAAGCGAACGAATCCACGCTCACGTGGGTGCTCCAGCCTTGCAGGGCGGAGCCAACGTGGCCACCTGCACCCGAAATGTTGATTTGGGTTTTCATTCCATGTTTCAAGAAAGATTCCACGATAACTATAAAGCGTTTCGGTAAAAACAGATTATGTGCAAAAGTTTATTAGTATTTTTCAATGTGAAATGAACCATATTAAATCCATTTTGAAATTGAGCAAAGCTGCACTTTAGGAAACGTTTCAAGTATCGACTTTCTTCCTTCCAAACGTCCCTGTCTAATATGTCGTGGTCTGAGGCATCCTCGTCACCAATAATATGTCGTGGTCTTGGACGCCGGCTTAGCGACCGAGGAGAAGTAGGTACGTACATCGAAAGCTTCGAAGACTAAACGCATGATGGTTATTGCTATGGGGATGCTATGTACACAAAAATCACAATGCTGTCGACGCACCTCTGTCTAGGGTGATAGCATGACAAATTTCAGCGGAAAAGCCAGTTGCCAAACGACTTGTAGGAAGACAACTTATATCACAGCGCAATAGCTCCTAGTCCACTGCTGCCAAGATGTTTAGCTTACAAGAATACTTTAATCGCCCTAAGTTCGAGAAAAAAAAAGCCACGTGTTTTCTCTGTCTCTGGTGTCAGCCCGACGCTTTGACGGAAAACATAACTTTGAAATATGGACTGTTTTTAACTTTCTATGTGCGAACTTTGTCCCGAATAGGCTGTAATTTCGACGTTATTTATATAATATTATTCAACATTCGGGTAATTTTTGGTGCACCCTGTGCTGGGCGGAACTATTTTTTTAGGTCATCAAAGAGCTTAAAAACTTTGTATGTCATCGCGGATCTCACATTGAATCAGTAACGCCCTAAACCCGGTGACATCGACAGTTAGTGCACGAGAAGACACAACCATGTTTTACTACTTAAAACAAAGCCGTCTGTGCGAGCAGTGTTATTCCCTGTCGACGGAATTGTGAAACAGTTATGTGTGAAGACCGTAGTCACACTTTGTTTACGTGCCTTACCCAGAACAAAGTAAAATTAAAGAACAAACAAAAACATCTTTTGGCTGGAGTGCGAGGTTGCGCCAAACCAATAAAAGGTTTACCTTAGCGCATATCTAAGGATTTGTTTGACAAATTCTGGGTGTTTTAGCTGGCAAGTTAAATATCTAGCACGGCCCGAATGCTGCAATGGAAAAGCTTAGACGTATTTTGAGCCTAGCAACAGGTGGTTAACAGTTCAACACTGGCCACCGAAGTAATGCACTTGACCATGTCAATATTCCATCCCCGTATGCATTTTATGCTGCCAATACTCTTGTATGAGAGTACTTTCAGAATGTCACAACAGACTTACCAGTTGACAGGAAAGCCAACAAAAAGGGGAGGTTGCGGCCGTTCATGTTGAACTCCTTTCTGAAAATCTCTGAAATGATTCGAAGTTAATAAACAAAATTTTAGCTACCACAGGCCTACTCCCGTTTCGGGGGACGTCATGTCCCAAACAGATGTTCTGAAGAGGCATAAAAACTGAGTTCCGAACTCGCGAGAACACGTGTGTAAGGATGAACGATGATGTACTCCGCAGCGTGCGCGATAGGTTCCCCTGCGTCAGGATAAATTTTGGGTGTTGCATTCGAGAAACCCCATTCGAGATAAACATCTGTAAGCACGCCGACATCTGCCCTGAATGGGGTGAACGTCCTTAATCCAGCACAGATGCAACTTTCTGCATCATCGTACAACGATAAAAGTAATGTTTAAAAATACTTCCGGGTAATGGCATGAGGTCCGCAAAATCAGACGTTAGAAAAAAGCTGATAATAAGGACGATACAATTTTCCGTGCTATGTACTTGTATACTTCAGTATATCTGAGTTCCAAATTTTATGGCTTATTTTATAAAATCCAAGATAAACCTTACATCAAATATTGTGAAAAGCTCACACACATGACGTATTTCTTAAGAAAAAGAAAGGTTAAATAATAATGCTATTGAAAAGAGGAAACTATTAAAACACATCATTCCAAATGATGTGTTAGAACACATCATTGCAAATGGCACACTCAACATGCACTTGGGCTGCACATAACACTCAAAACTTTTCGATAAGGAAATAACTCTGAATGTTAATAACACAGTAAACAAGTTATTGGGATGTCTCTCATCCCAGTCTGGAGGCATCTTTTATAAATGATGGCAGACTGAGAACTGGTTGGTCCTAAATCATTCCAACAGGGATAGCCTGGTTTACCAAAACAACTAGATATATTTTCTGCCTTATGTCCCTCATGACTCTCGAGCCGTTTTCATCGCATTTGGAAAGTTGAAGCTGGGTTCAGTTTACCAACAATAGTTGACGTTCCCGACGTTTTTATTTGGGCATATCTGTACCTTTTATCATTCTACTTCAGCGCTTTGAGCCTTTGTCGTACGCCTGCGGAACTTTGCGATCAGTGCAGTCTTACAGCGCTGGCAGCAATCCTGCACTCCATATTCTATACTTCTGTGGCACATTGATGAATTTGGTGTTTTTGCGTTTAGAGAGCATATCACAAAGTATTTGGTGTGTTTTCAGCACCCTGCAGGCATGTGATGAATTGAGGATGTGGCGAATCGCATCAAACACCTTCTTAACAAATGGAGTGGCAATAATTTACTCTTTTTTACATTTTGTACTGTGTCTAATGCGACGTAGAAGTAAGAAACAAAACGTATATTGCACTCACATCTAAAGGCCCGTTCACACTCTTGCGACCCCTTTAAACTGGGTTTCTTAAAACCTCTTTCAACGAGAGGGCACACTGGCGCCATCTATTGGGTAGCAGTGTAAACTTGGCGGTCCGGCATATTTTCGATTTCTCTCGTGCATTATCCTTTCTTTCTTGGCTCGAAATGCTTTTGTCAACGTTATAAACGAGCCTTTTTATAAGTATTACGCACATTTGACCTCGGAAATACCGCAAAACCTTCACTCTTGTGAAATGCCGTTCCAGGGTCACCGCATAGATGGCGCCAGCGTGCCAGTGTGTTCTCTCGTCCTAAGAAATTTTAAGACGTTTCAACAGGTTTCATCTCTCTCGGTCGTACTCGGTTGCAAGAGTGTGAACAAGCCTTTACGTTGGAACCACTGGCATTGAACACTATTAACGTGCGGAAGTCTGCATTGGACGGGATGTTCTCAGACGGAAATTAAACATTATCTATTATACAGGGTCAGGTTCAGAAAAGGGAAATATTTTTTTATTTTCTGCTCGACGAGTAAACTGAATCGCAAAGAAAAATCCACTGGTTTCGAGGATATTTCCCAATTGGTTGCGACTCAGTCTGGAAAAGGCGTCATCAATGAATCGGTTTTATGATATCTTTGTTTGCACATTGATGTTAACTTTATTTGCGTTAAATCCTTCACAGAAGCGGAAACGTAATTTCCGGTGTGAGAGCCTTCAATCTAAGGGCACGTCTCATCCAGACGTTAAATTAATTACAGTGACACGAAAAAAATGTAAAGGTCATCTACAATCGAAGACGTCTGCCACGGGAATGTTTTCTTCAGCTGGAAAATGGCCTGCGAAACATCCATGGAATGCCTCTCAAACAGGAATAGAAATGATGCCAAGGCATCGAGTCAAGCATCAGTCCTTGATGTTATTCCCTTCAATAAACCATTTTCAAAAGTTCATCGAGCAACATTGGCATCCGCAATTGTTTGGGCACAAAGGGCGTGACTGGATCCGAGTCTCGCCGAACGCTGACGTCAGCACTCGTGTCCAATCCGAGCTGAGCCGAGTTCACGCAGAACGCTGACTCAGACCTCGTGTCCAGTACATGCACAGAGTGTGTGAGCACGCAATGGCGGACAGGAGTGGACGCGGACTTTTGAAACGGGTCTTTTCGGGTTCGGATGTAGAAGGGTATTGAACTGGCCTGTTGCTTGGCTCGCTGTAGACTGCAGGTTAGCTTTCGTTCAGCACGGGCCAGAATGTTCCTCCTCATCGTTAAAACAGCCTGGCGGAATCTTTAATTTTATTTTCGCTAAACATCATCAAAGAAGATGACGCAACAATTCAGGCGAGCTGGTATTTGTCCCCTCTTTGTAGCCTCCATCTTGGGTTTTAAAAATGTTTATAATCGAATAATAGGTTATTTTAACGAACTAAATTACTAACATACACTTTCGTCTGAACGAGCGTCCCCTTTCACGCATCGATACGCCCATCATATATCAGCCTAATCATCTTTATCCTGACAGTTGTTAATCGGGTCTCTCTTCGGAAGCATGAAATGCTTTTCAACTCTACCACCAATCTTAAAATATTGTCCGTCCTTCCGCCCGTCCGTACATTTCCCGCTAAATTAGGCGGAGAAATTGATATCACCTGTCTTATACACGGATCCAGTTTACCCGCTCAATTTAGAGGAAAAATTGACGTCACATGGACTCGTACACCTATAGCCTCCTGAGACCCGAAAAATATTGGGCAGCAGAATATTTGTTTCGCGGTGCAATTTTGGTGTCTCTAAGGTCTGGGAGAGAACAAAAAGATTAATTTTGCTCGATCGGTTTATTAGATTGGTTGTTATGGCCCGTAACAGGATACTGTACATCTGGTTTCAGTGAATAAAATGTAACCGAAGGCAGCCTTTTTGAGCGCAGCACTCAGGCGCCCGTTTCCGGCTTGAGCGGCGTTGCCGTCGCCGTCGGCGCAACCGCGCGTTGCATTATGGGACGTCTCTAATAATGACGTCACACGTGATGCCACATGTGACCCGCGCGTTGCATTACGGGACGTTTCCCATAATGACGTCACGGGGAGGATGAGGGAGGAGGAGGGTAGGAAAAGAGGGGAGGAGGAGGGAGGAGGATGAGGAGGGTGGAGGAGGAGAGGAGGACGGAAGATGCCAGCTACCTGTTGTGCAGGCAAGTGGAATTACCATTCATAAATCTCAGAGAGGCACGTATAAAAACGTGGTGTACTCGTTATCTAAGTGGCCATCTATATTCATGGGTACGGGTCTGTGCTGTGCCTATCAATCTCTGTGGCAAGTCAGACGAAGTTGGTAAATTGTGTGCCGCCAAGGTCGACAGCGGCTCGCTCATGGTAGCTATGTATTCTCGCCTACAGCACTCACGAAATCTTTCGTGCAAGACAAAGAACTTCATACCAGTCATGCAGGAAAACATCCCATTGGCCACGAGGGACGTGCACTCGCTGTTCTGCTGCGCCATCTCAGGGGAGCAGGCTCAAGACTAATGCTGAGGAAATAAAAAGCGCCGAGCAGTCTTTGACGGAGCCAAGAGCAAGTAGGATGACATCGAGAGTATCACGTGCTTCGTCAAAGTGTTGACTTTAACGCTGTCTCGTCCTCCCGCCTTGCTCCTGCTGTCGTGTTTCCTGGCACCGGCAGAACTTAGACAGAGTGCAGCTGCCATGTGTGAGAACTATGTTTCCTTTCTCTGGACAAGCGGTGAGCGAGAATACATATATATATATATATATATATATATATATATATATATATATATATATATATATATATATATATATATTCTGACGAAGGCCGGACTCCGGCCGAAACGTCAAGAATAAACCACCCGTTGTTGCTGTTTCCATCAAGGGTTTGCTTTTCCTCTCAGTTATATATATATATATATATATATATATATATATATATATATATATATATATATATATATATATATATATATATATATATATATATATATATATATATCAGGGTGTATTTTTTAGCTTAACAGATTTGTTTAAAACTATGCCGCTTGTGGAGGTCAGTTTTTCGGCCAGGGGGACATATTATAGGGGCTAATCGTAACGATCAGTCGGCTAATTAATTAAAATTCGTTAATTAACTTTTTATTTAATAAAAATAGAGATATGGTTCCAATTAGAAGTTTGCTCAGCGTCATCAAAAACCCCTAAATCAGTCATTTTCAGAAAGACCTTGAGCGCGTGAGAAGCGTACTAGTGCACTGAATTTACCGCTCGTGGAGCAGGTACAAAGCTAGAGGTTGCGATAAGGCGCCCGCGCGATTTTTCCGTCTCTTATCTTAGTCCCAGCCTTGTACCTGCTCCACGAGTGGTAACTTCAGTGCACTACTACGCTTCTCACGCGCTCAAAGTCTTTTTGAAAATGACTGATTTAGGGGTTTTCAATAACGCTGCGCAAGTTTCTAATTGGAACCATATGTCTATTTTCATTAATTAAAAAGTTTATTAATGAATTTTAATTAATTAGCCGACTGATCGTTATGATTAGCCCTCTATAATATGTCCCCCTGGCCGTATAACTCACCTCCACAAGCGGCATAAGTGTAACTTTCACGGCTTTTTTAAAACAAATCTGTTAAGCTTTAAAAATAACACCCTGTATATATATATATGTTAGGGTGATTATGGTATGCTATATTTTACAATGAACGAGAGGTTGAAAGATGGCGGTCCTGCGAAGCCCCAGAAGTGCTGCTGCTTCCTCTTCTTTCTAGACTAGCCGAGCTCAAACTTCCTTCTTCTCTTCGTATCAATATATTGATGCCACGCGACCTACTTTAAACAAGAGTCTATATAGTCTTCTAAACTACTTAAAATGATCACATCTGAAATACTGAATATAATTCAATATAGGGTTTTTGAGGGTACAGGTCGTCGCTGCCATTTTTTTTATCAATCATATCTGTTACGTCGTACGCGCCGCCATTCAACTTTATTCAGCTTTACGTGACCTTGGGAAAAGCAATCGCTCTTCTAGCGACTGCAGTTGAACTGTGTGAATTTTCCCCGGGTCATGGGAGGATAATATTTTCGCCTGGAAACCTCACCAGTGTCAAAACAACGATGACTTATTTTACGCAGATCTTCATCTCTGCCTTTTGCCTGACTGCGTGAAAGCTTACCTTTTGTCACAAAGCTCGAATCATGCACTTAGCCGTTGGAGCTCGACTAAGCCTTGTAGTTTTGAACTTGCTTCACATAAATTATGCTTAGTATGCCTTTTTATGCGTCGCACGAGATGCGTTTACCGTATTTACTCGAGTAACAGCCGCACTATTGATGAATATGCGTCCCTTGCGTCTACTTTCCCACAGAAAACATATACGGCCAATCATTGCGTTGCTCATAAATAACATAGCGAATAACCAGATCGAGAACACGATTGTCCAAACAAATGGAATCTTCACAGATGGTATCTTCGCACGAAGACTTTATCGCTGTCTTGTAAACAGCTGGAATCATGTAGGTCGATCGCGGTGATTGACAATCTGCGTGCTTCGCGGAAATGCAAACCGTCAGGTTTTCTTCATAGATAGTGCGGACTATTACTCGAGTAAATACGGTAGGTGAATTTTGAGTTTAAAAATGCGTTTCAAAGGGCGCTTTAAAAATGTAGAGCACTCCGTACAGAGGTGCTTGTGTTCAGGTTCATCGCATTACATAAGGAGTTTTTATTTGCTGCAGAGAATTGATTAGGCTATCTGTCCTCCCGCGACATCGACGGCCGCTCCTGTCATGAAGCTGCTCTTTGGACTGCACATGAACGCAATCGTCTCGGATATTTCCTGAGGCTGTGCCTTGCGCTTAAAAGCAGTTTGGTCGACTATCTGGTCTATAAAGTCTTTAGGTAACTTTTGGGTCATGGGCGTGTCCGTGGGACCAGGCAGGATGGCATTGACGCGGATTCCCTTGCTGGCCACTTCAAGGGCTACAGCCTTGGTGAGGGACACGACGCCGCCCTTGGATGCGCAGTAGGGTTGCAGCAGGGGAGAGCCAGATTTAGCCGCGATGCTTGCGATGTTAACGATGGCGCCGTCCGTGACGTTGTTGGCCAGCATGTACCTCACTGTGGCTCGATCGATCAGGAACGTTCCCTGCGAGTGGAGTTCTAGGTCAAGAAACTCGTACCGCATAAAAAACGACACGCAACGAATGTTTGGTGCCAGGAGCGCGTCTTCGACTGGTCTGTCTAGCCAGTGCCTCCTACATATACAAGTTACGCTAATCCTGTCGGCTTTTCTTTACGAGCTCTAGAAGCCCGATGCTCCACTCCACGACAAGCACGAACGGCTTGAGCACGAACTAAATCCCCTTCATGTTTCAAAAGTAGCGCAAGGTGCGTCGATGCACGAGGCACGTGCAACGAACAGCCCTTGGGAAGATCATGGCGGCACAACGCAGCCCTGAGCTAGATTTCAGACGCCATGTTGTTCCTAGAAGTGGCGCGCGGCACGTGTCTCGAGCATTTCTGCAACATTGAATGACGCCACTTTTCCCAGGCAGCGCCGTGTATTGGCGGCGTGCGCGACCGGAAGCGTCGCTGTGGTCGGCCTTCCACTAGGGTCTGCCTGTCTCAGGGTGAAGACATCCATTGTTGCACTGAATGTGTCAGCGCGTGACACTCTCGCGCACTCGGTGCGTGACCTGGGCGCTAAAATGGCGTCTATGCATGTAGCCAAAGCTACGCGCTCGAGCTGAGTGACACCGAATTGCGCGCACTTCAATATGCATAAAAAAACGATTGGGCGTAAAAATGGCTGAGATGTCACCACTCAAGCAAAAGCGCGTGTGTATGAAGGCACTCTACCTTCCACGATTGGCCGAACGCTGGCTAGGACGTCAGAAAAGGATTTATCATCGACGGAAATAAGATGAATGAAAGAACTTTAATTTTGACGGTGTTGGCAGTGATACTTTGAGAGCGCAATCATTTCAAGCTTGCACCATGCTATTTACAAACACCATCGAACTTGTTGTTCGTGAGGTAATGACATCACAAGGGGGAACCATAGGAGGGCGCCACCAAAATATCTCGCCGCTAATAAAAAAGTTTGGTCAATGGGAGGCGCGGACAGAACCAGGGCGTGCACCAGACGGAAAAATTGGGCTAGACATGCTCCTTTGGCCAACAAGAAACCTAAAAGAATCCCCTAGCGGTGGTAGCGAGGAAACTGTTTTGGTCCAAGGTATATGTTGGTACAGTGTTCTAGAGGCTGTAGTGGCACGAGCGGCGCCCGCTTACAATGGGCCGCGTGAAGACGGTCAATGTAGATGCCACGAGTGGCGCTGGAGTTCTGTGCCCTAGGAGAATTTCTGGCAGATGGCAGATGTGCGATGACCGAAGAAGAGGACGAGGCTGACGGGGGCACGTTCCTGTAGCAATATGTATACTCTGCTTCGCCTTGTATCGTACCGCAGGAAAGGCTACAAGCGCGAGCTCCTTGCTCTAGTGCACATCTCGGCGGCACAAGGATCTCGTGCACCAAGGGCAGCTGCCAACGCTACGAGCTCGCGCTTATAGCCTTCGCTGCGGTTCAACATAAGGTGAAATGGAGTATAGGAAGGACGAGACGAGACCATGTGGGCCAAGCTTTTATGGCAGCTCTATACTTCGTTTCCAGCTTCGGTCCAGACGCAGCCAAAGCTGCAAGCGCGAGCTCCGGGCTTTCAGCATCCCTGCCAAGCACGCGCGCTCGTGCAGTGCAAGCACTGTTCTGGGCCACATGCTCGCGCTTGTAGCATCGGCTGCGTCTGGACCGAAGCTGAAACGAAGTAGATATGGAGCGCGTGTGTCGCCGGCGCTTCGTTCTTCTTTATTCCATGCCTCTTGCCACAGTTCCTAGGGCTCAGAACAGCAGCGCTACGGTGTCGTCTACGCGCAAAATCTTCACGCGGTGGCCGCCAGTCTTGCCACTACAACTCTCTAGAACACTGTAATGTTCGTATATGGTTTTAATAAGCGCGTAAGAGTGAAGTGCAGTAGCCCTTTATGGTTGAAAATAGGATGCACGTGATGTTTCGATCATGATCGTGCAGAAAAATGTATGATACCAACGCGCCGCTCAACTCTGTTTTGCTCGGACAGAGTGTGACCACTCGGACGGCAGATTCCCGGCGTTCGGTGCTTGGCGTACGGATTATGTCGATCGTTCCGCTAGTCTCACTCTTCCACCATGATTTAGGATAACCATGACTGAAACATCACGTGCACCATATTTTTAGTCAACGAGAGTTACTCCGACGTACTTATCAGGTTTGTTTCTCGCGACCACCGCCAGGGTATTATATCCGGCTTCTGGTTGGCCACATTCGAATTTCTGAAAACGCCCTGGAACACGCCCAGCCCGCTTTCGGCCAATGGCGCCTCCTCATTTGTCTCCTATACTTCCCAACATATGGCCAAACTTTCCACATATACGGCTCTGTTCCCAGGATAGAGGGACTTTAGCACGAACCAGAGCCATTGGGAGAGTTTGGCCATTGGGCGGAGCAAAGGCCGCCGCCAGCGCCGAATACAGCCCCCGCGGTTAGAGCGTAAACTAAAAGGACGACACAGCGTCGACCAATCAGCAGACCGCGACGTCACAATATTAAAAAAAAAACATTCAAAGCGTGAAATAGAAGCGTCCAATCTCGGCGTCTCGGTGAAGGTTTGCTCTGGGCCCGCTTGCTAGAACAGCGTCTCTGCTGACACTGGATGAAAGAAAACAGTGCAACGGCCGGAGCGCGCGAGCGTCTTGAGACGCAGTTTGAGTCCGGCTCAGCTCGTGCACTGGCTTTGGCAGTACTTTCTTTCCCCGTCTCAGCTGAAACGCTGTTTCTATACTCCGTTTCACCTTATGTTGTACCGCAGCGAAGGCTAGAAGCGCGAGCTCATAGCGTTGGCAGCTGCCCTTGGTGCACGAGAGCTTGTGCCTCCGAGATGTGCCCTAGAGCAAGGAGCTCGCGATTGTAGCCTTTCCTGTGGTACATCATAAGGTGAAACACAGTATACCCCTGGTTCGATGCTAGCTCCGAACACGATCTGGTCGCTCGCTCCCCGCGGGAAGAGCGGCCAGAGTCACCACCTAAATGTATTTCTTCCACCGTGGTCATAACACAAAGAAAGTTGTGTCTGACGAGTTTAGCGACCCAGGAGGCTATGGTGTTGGACCAGGAGGCTATGGTGCAGCGCGAGGTGAACTGGTGCGAAGTTGAGCAGTGGCGCGAACGGTATGGTGGCTATTACAAACGGCACGAACGCTTGGTCGTCTGTTTCGTGCGTCGTGCGTCGTCGATATTGAGCTATTGGGGAAAAGATTCAACAGTCACGCCTCTAGCGATACGCTTCAGCTGTGGGGACCACAAACCGTATTTTCTTGTTTGGTTTTGATCACAGATATCGAAGATGACGATTCGAAGACCGTTCCTTGTGCGATCGAAGCACTGGTCAGAGCGAAGCGCTTGTACCCAGACCGTGCTCTACCCCGTTTCATCTTATGTTGTACCGCAGCGAAGGCTAGAAGCGCGAGTTCATAACGTTGACAGCTGCCCTTAATGAACGAGAGCTTGTGCCGCCAAGGTGTGCCCTACAGCAAGGAGCTCGCGCCCGTAGCCTTTATTGAGGTGCATCATAAGGTGAAATCGAGCTTAGGCAGTGGTTCTTTTTTCTTTAGACTGTGTTAGTAAATACCGGGCTACACTGTAACCGGGCTGTGGGGACAAGCTAGATAAAGCGCCCCCTATAGTTCGATCTCCTGCCCAATATTCCGTTCACCTTTAAGCTGAGACGAAAAGCTTCGCCTTCAGCGCGAGCTTTCTGCGCCTTGCTAACACAAGTGTGAACGCGCAGGCACGCGCAACCAGAGCACTGAGCAAGCCAGCGAGCTCGCGCTGAGGACGGAGATTCTGATCTCAGCTTCAGGGTGAACGGAGTCCATGTTTCTGAGAGATGCCAGCTGAGCGTAAGGAGATACACGAAGAAAGAGAGAGAGAGAGACAGAGAAGAGGACGAACACACTGCTGGACTATACTTTGTTTCAGCTTAAGTCGAGAAGAAGCCGATGCTACAAGCGCGAGCATCTGGCCCTGAACAGTGTTTGCACTGCACGAGCGCGCGTGCTTGGCGGGGAAACTGAAAGCCCAGAGCTCGCGCTTGTAGCTTCGGCTGCGTCTGCACTTAAGCTGAAGCGAAGTATAGCACCATTTACTGAAGATATTTCACACGCTATAGTTTCATACGTCGGAACTAATGGGTGCGGAAAAAGAGGCTTATCTTCAGTTAATGGTTGCTAGTTCAGCAGCTCCAAGTATAGTTTTACAGAGGAGGCAGGCGCCTAAGCGAATCCGAAGAGCTTACGCGAAGCGGAGACGAAACGAGGCAAGGATTGCCACTTGATCGTTGCTTGGCGGATTGGGTTGGGCTTCACCGTCCGGCCAGTTTGGCGAACGCTTCCTGGCTCCATCCCACAGCAGTCAGACACACTACTTGCCCTCTTCCTACCACTTGCCACTGCTCGATGCCCCAAGGCCTAGTGTAACTTTTATAGGAGGCGTTGGTTTAGCATTGTATCTCACCCGTACATCACAAATGGTCCCAAAACGGCAACAAACAACGCCAAAAAAAAAAACCGGCGTAGCAGGTTTTTGGATGTCGCGAACCTGGCAGTTGTTTATCAACTTCCCTGTAAAAAGTACCAGCAAAACGGGTGTGTCGCTGTCGTCGCGGCGTTTCAACTCTTTGCTGCTTAAGCTGCCGGGAACTGTCAGGCTAAAGAGCAGCCTGTAGCAGAATATGTGTCTGCCACATTCATCACCGCTGCTCTAACTCAGCACAAGATCTCGACCGGCGACAACATGGCCCCTCAATGACGTCATGAGGTGGAAAGCAAGGGCCACTTTAGGGCACAGTAAACAGGTCAGTCGGAGACGCATTCCAGACACTATAAGGAAGGCTCACGAACTGCCTTTCCAAGGCAATCACGTGCACCAGCTCTATAAGGACAAACGAGTTTGAAGTACCAAGAGGGACTGCCCTTCGAAGGTACTTTCCTGAGAAGAGCTGTGTGGGCGCGTGCGCTGTTTCGCGGGCTGGAAAGGTTCGCCTTGCTTTTTTCTATGCTGAATTGGTTACATGACCTGAAAATTCTCCTTGTCCCCTGGTTACTGAAACACAGCAATTTTCTTCACTTGACACTTGAAATAAGCTTATGCATCTTTCTCTTGACACTGTGTTACCTTTAGAAACGTATCACGCCGCCCGCGAGGTACGAAGTCTCGAGTAACGCTACGATAATATCACTAAAGATCCCAATAAATATTATGCAAATATTAAAGATGTCTGACGGCGTTGCCTTTAAGTCGACTTCGGTGAGCTCGCGCATGACTAGAACTGTTCCGGGTATAGGTTCATTGTGTGTCCGCATGCCAGAATTAGGTACCCGGAGAAAACATTTGGTCTCGCCAACACCCTCATGGACGTCCATGGGACATTTTGTCATCCTAGGAACGTTCCGTATGACATTCTGTCCTCTCTGTAAACGATATCGTACCTTGATAATGTAAAAAGCGCGAGCGGCAGAGTCTGGTACCAGTTCCCTTGGAAGCACCCACACTTATTCCGCTACAGGCGCTGCAGGAGGCGTACTATCGCTTGTAAAGACGGGAATTTCGTAAGATATCTTTTTATTATTGTTTTTCCTATTCTGGACATTAATAAAAAATAAATATCTATTCCGAGTCATGAGCAGCACGTTTTTTATCGGCCTGCTGTGGCTCACCCTTAGGTTAGTGGCGATGACGTCGTCAAATGCGGTGTCATTCGTTTCCTCGATGGGCGCTAGCATTCCCGAGATGCCGGCGCTGTTCACCACGATACTGATTTTTCGGCCAGGAAACGACGACTCGATTTCTTCGAAGAGGTTGCTGACGGCAGTCGAATTAGAAACGTCCACGTATATGGCCCGGTGATCGCCTTGGTAGGAGACTGTGAAAATAAGTATACAAGAATGGCACGTAAGCATCAACCTGATCATTATGTACCGCCTTATAGTTGTGCTGGCTAAATGATAACTTATTGCCTTAATCAGTGAATGTATTTATTTGATATGTTGGCTCATTTAAGCGGTCCCGGATGTTGTTGAGAGAAACGGCGATGACCCATCGCGGTGTGTAGTCAGGAAAGTACATTATTCAGCAAATGCTAACGCGCGGAAATAAAAAAAAGAATAGCGACTTACACCAATACGTGTTCTTTATGTTTTGATGGTCTGAATAGGGTGCTAGTAATTCGCCAATAATAATAATAATAATAATATTAATAATAATTTATTGTATGGAGCACAGCAATGTTTGCGTGACGGGCGCATCAAAGCCAAAACAAGGCTTGTGGGATGCTACCCTAAAATTAACACTTTGAACTTTGCTACCCGGTATACAAAAGGAAATAAGACAGATTGACATACACACGTCCTTAGAATGTCCCAAGGTCAGAGTCAGCAATTGGGTGCATGCAACACACAGAATCACACCTCCAAATACGGATGCAAGTACATAGATAAGGTTTAAAAGAACTTAATATAAAAATAACGATAATCACAAAGACCAAAGTGTCGCGCCTGATGAGGAAAAGAAAAAGAAAAAAATAGTCAGGCGAAAAACGAAATTGCAGTACACGGCGTCCAACGAGCGATTGTCCAGGACGTCAAGGCTACACGAGTGCAACCCACACTGGGAAACACTAAACAAAGTAAACAGAGATCATCAAAAACTCATACTTCTAAGTGATTTCTTAAGTTTACGGAGCGAGGTAAGGCCTAGAAGCTCGGGCGGCAGCTGTGAGAAAAGCTTTGGAACGTAATATGCTCGCGTACTTTCACCGTATCGTGTATGCGCAAGAGGTATTTGGAAAGGCTGCACGTGTCGGAGGGCACGAGACGATGAGCTTAAAGTTTTGAATTCAGAGCTCCAGAAATGTCGCAAAATAACTGTATGAACATAGAGGGTGTGAAAGTCAGGCAGTTGAAGAATGTCGAAAAGGGTGGTGTCCTCAGGTACTTGCATGTTATAGGAGACACTCCTTAGGATTGCTTTAAGGATGCTGTCAATTCTAGCTCTCCAGAAAGCGGAACAATTACCAAAAACTGTTATGCCATACCGAAGGATACTGTACCCAAGAGTATGAGCAATAACCTTACGAACAGAAAGAGGCATGAGACATTTGGATCGATATAAGATGCAGCTGGCGCTTCTTAATTTTTTGCAAATATATGCTAAATGGGCATGCCATTTTAGGCCACTATCGAAAAATATACCAAGGTACTTAACACTACTAGCGTACTCTAAGGGGACACAGGCGCACTGATTACAAGCAGATGAGTGTAAAATAAAAGGAATGCTGAGATTGATTGTTTTATGTGGATTGTAGAAACACATTAGTTTTGTTTTCTTTACATTGATAGCGATTAGGTTTTTCTCAAACCAGTCCATGACTGCAGTCGCATGGTGCTGTAACTGGCGAATCGAGTCTACGTAATTAATATGTTGCGACATGATCACAGTGCCGTCTGCATACTGATAGATCTTGCATCCTGGTACATAGTTGGCGATGTCATTGACAAAGATGTTAAACAAAAGGGGTGACAAAAATTGAACCTTGTGGTACTCCTGCTTTTAGTTTGGTTCGTGAGCTTTGAAAACCTCCAGCAGATACCAGCTGGGAGCGATTGTCAAGATAGCTCTCAAAAAAAGAAAAAAAAGTGCCACGGAAGCCTATGCTGTGAAGCCAAGTGTTCGAAGAGTGTCTTATTTTACTAATTTATATTTATTCGACACGTGATTTTTTTGTTCCAAGAGTCCTACTTTTTAACCTTTCATACTCCAGCCCGAGAAAGGTACAAAAAAATGATGGACCCCCGGTTTCGAAAGTCACGTGTCGATTATCAGAGCGTCGGAACCAATGTACAATGGTGGAACACCTGGCGCTGCTGAACGTCTTAAGTCATTCTATGAAATAGCGAACATCCGAAAGCGGCCAACGCTATACTCTGTTTATACCTAGCGTGCAACGCTGTCAAAGCTACTGGCGCGAGCGTGGGGCTTAATATCGTTGATCATTTGCACGCGCTCTCGCGCAAACAGAAACCATAGATCAAGCCACGCGCTCGCGCCAGTAAGCTTTGACAGCGTTGCACCCTAAGCATGCAAACAGAGTATAGGAGCCGACTGAAGTCAATCAAATAGTGTCGAAAGTGCTCCATCACTACACTCATAATCTTTTTCTGTGGGTGTGTTTTTGCTTCCCAATCCAACGAAACGCATAAAGTGTGCCGTGGCGTTACAGTGTACTAGAATACTTGGGTAGTGTTGGGACCGGAGCGGCTCGGCAACGGGAGCTCGTGAGGGCTCGTGTATTGACAGTTCGTGGCGGCGCTGTAGTCGAGTTATCCGAAAAAAATCTCGCAGCCCGCCTTTTTCTTTTTCACTTTGAGTGGTGCACGTGTCGGTACCACGATTTTATACACTCTGTTTCACCTTATGTTGAAACGCAGCAGAGGCTGTAGCGCGAGCTCATAGCGTTGGCAGCTGCTCTTAGAGCACGAGAGCTTGTGCCGCCGATATGTGCCCTAGAGCAAGGAGCTCGCGCTTGTAGCCTTTCCTGCGGTACGACGCAAGGTGAAACAGAGTATAGTTCTGTGTGTTTTTCTCTTCGGGCGGTGCGCGTGTCGGGACCACGATTTCATAGTGCCATGTGTTCGATCGTAATATGCTTTTGAATCTTGTGTTTTGACTTTGCGGATGGTGAACGCGTAAGGGTACACTCTCAATCTGGTGCCGGCAAACGTCACGGCCATAGCCGTGACGTTCAACGTTTTCAGGACTTAGCCGCGAACTGATCCGGCCCCGTCAAAGTTGCCGTGTACAACGTCACGGCTGCTGTTCGCCCCCTCCCTCTTTAATGGTGCTAATGGCTATATAGGTGGCTCCGTAGGCGGCCCTGTAATTTTTGGCGGCCCGTTTGTGCAGGGCCGGCAAAAACGGGCCGGCTATGCACGTAATAGTGCAAAAAAAGACTCTGCTCTCCGCTAGATGGCGGCAGTTGCGGCCACCCAGCGTGCGCCAGCGGGCACGCAGCCAGCCGCATTTCTCTTCTCGTTGTGCCAGGACGACGAATTTTGAACGCACGAAGTACGAATCTAATCGGAAGCATCTGCGGGTGACGTTTGTTTTCTTATCATGGTGATGGAAGCCTATGTTAGGAGTGTGCACCGAAGCCGCTGGAAGAGTGAGTTAGTTCTTCAGGATGCTCACGTCGAAGGATATCAAGACGACGCGGGTGGTGTAACCATGACGGAACATGTGACTTCGATGGCTTCACACGGCCTGCTGATCTGGCGGCACGACCAGCACGATCACCACTTCTGGGCCAACCTTGCTGGTGCTATTACTGCGGGCACAGTCCTCTTCAGCATAACCGACTGGGTAATTATGTAGCTCACTGGCTAATAACGGAATAGAGTCAAGTGTTGAAAGAGTTCCTAACTAGTAACTTTTGTTCTCGCTAACAGAGGACTTCATGGACCCTCTCCTGGATGATACAGGTATCTATACACCATATTTTTGTACTCTAAGAAGCACGTTTGAAAACACCTCTTTTCATATTATTCGGATACCGGCTCGCGTCACCGGTAGAAAGCGGAAAACAGGTTTACTTCATTTCACCTTAGCATGGACTTACCACAACAGCTACAAGCGCGGACTCTTCGCGTCTGACGTCGGCTCGGATGCGCACAAGCACTCGTGGAGGGTGACAATTTTTAAAGTTCTCGAGTCACAGTCGCAGCCCTTATGGTTTGCCTATGGTAAGCTGAAGCAGATAAAGCTAGCCGGTTATGCCTCAACGGTGGCCACCAGCTTTTTCCAGCGACAAGGTGTAAATACTTTATAGGGGGTGCTTTTTTCTTGCCGAAGTGTCCGCCGATAGAGCACGCGTCGTATACGGCGCACTCATCAGCTTGCCGTCCGAGGTATATAGTCGTGCGTCTCGGCCGGCGTCGACGATCGTGTTGAGCAAAGGAGGACGGCCACACAAGGAACATTTATACTAAAATTGATGATGAATGTAACATCTACAATTCACTAAGTTTGTCCTTGTGCGTGCACCCTTCTTTGCTCACGCGACCGTCGACGTCGACCGAAACGTTCTTTCTGTGTGAATGAGCCTTCAGGGGAGACTCGCGTCCCTGTGCTAGACGTCAAAGCGCCACATGTGAGGACAGTCTCCGCCCACCGCGTCGCAGCCTACGACGTACCGCAGTCCGCTGTGAAGGGGTGCCACATTGATTGCTTTAAAGCATGTTGAGCTTCAATCGGTACGCGCTCGGAAGCGAGAAAGACAGGCAGGCGTTCTACGCACGCCCCGAGCAAAGAGAAAATACTCGGGTGTCTGTGTCTCGGATGGCTTCTTTCCAGCTGTCGCTGTCCCCCATCTTACGCAGAAATCTTACTAATTTTTTATAAGTTTGTGCTCATGATGTAACGAAGTATACATGTTAGATCTTATTTCAGGCACAAAGTTGGGGTCGAATTTAAATTATTTATAAAAAACGAAAAATTTGCGGTGGTGCAACTGCGCGAACCGCAAGTTGCACACATTTTTGTCCTCATGTTGTTAGAAATTGAAACGTCTCAGGCGGAAACTCAACCTTTTCCAACTTATCGGAGGTAGCATGCCTGACTCCTTTCCATTCCCTACGTCTTAAGTAATGCAGTTTAACGTTTGGTGACACTCTAAGAGTAAGCTTTTATTACGTTAACTGAATTTAGGAAATGTATTGTATTAAACAATATTTTTTGAAAAAAGTCGAACTATTTATTTTACAATATTTGACGCAGTTTAGCAAGGTGTTTACCCTGACGTGACCATACTTTTAAATTTGGTAATTACAGAAAGTTAATTATTCAAAATCTTTTGACACCAAAATTATCCAAACGTCAAAAGTTATGAATTTTTATTTTAAACAAAAATAGCTGTTTATGTGCGACGTGTAGTTTTTGAGCAAACGATTTAGTCGGTGTTTCATGACACAGCCTGTATGATATAACCATGAACCTGTAGATCATGGCAAGTGGACAGCCTCAGCTCCCCTTCCTGGTGGCGTCGAAATTTACTGGTTTGTTCCCACTCTGCAAACTGCCACCAAAGCTCTACTCATATGACGTAAGACTGCTTTTTAATGTCCAGTAACTAAACATAAGCATGGCAGCCGAGAGCAAATGCGGTTATCTAATTGGCCAATTTGATTTCGCTTATTTTGTTTTCCGCAGAGCTCACAAATAAACGTTTTGTTAGCGGCCATGTTTGTGGCCGATGACTCAACATTTGTATAGACTCTAACATCCACCAAGCTACTTTCTAAAAACCAGCTGTTTGATAAATTTTAGAACGTAATTAAGATAAAAGACATGTTCTCCCTCCCTTATTATCTTATAATGAAATGCTGAAAATTCTTAATAGCAGTGGCATCATGCCTTGATGACAGAGGCAAATGGCCTTCGGACGTGCCGCGGACACCCGTCTTGTGGCCCGAAGCTCCGGCAGACTGCAACACAGTTGGCTCGGAGAGCGCACCTGCAACTGCGGCGGGTCCTTGTTCTCCAAGTGTGTCAACTGAAAGCAACGGCCATGCTTCCACCAATCTTTCAGCAAGTGACACAAGTGTTCAAATACTTTTCTATTTTATTGTTTGAATGTGGTATTTATTACAACAAAGCACTACCTGTATCTTCATCTCTGCATCTAATTTAAACAAATAAATGGATTGTTTACCTGCGGACGCACTGTTATTTCAAATGTTTAGAAACCATCCGCCTTGTCCTTGAAACAATTCCTGTATATTTGCTGTCCCCTAGAGCACTCGGGAAGTGAATCGCTAAAGTATACAAAGTAAGCTTGGTAATGATTTTCCAATATATTTTGCGACTCAAAAATAAAGTTGCCACGTGACTATGTGCATGACGTCTTACAAGAAGAGGTCAGCTTTTTTTTTACGGTGAAATTTTCCTGTGCTTCTCATTTGCCTGGCTTTCTTCGTGCATCACAGTCCTGGACCCTCCGAGATACTTTGCGGGGGAGTGGACGACGGCACATTTTTATAGCCAGCAGAAAACGGGCCACATAGAAAGACAGCGCCAGCCAGCTAGAAAACGGGCCACCTAGTACACAGGCCAGCTAGAAAACGGGCCAGCTAAACAACGGGCCGGCAAGATCCAACTTGTCATGGCAAATTTTGGGGCCACCTAAAAAGGGACTGCAAACGGGCTGGCAATATTAGGTGGCCCCGAAATTTAGCCGTGACAAGTTGGATCTCATTTGTCACGGCTATAGGTGGCTCCCTAGGTGGCCCCAGATTAGAGTGAAGTGCTGGGCTGTAGTTTCGCATTACAAAGATTTTTAAACGTCTTCCATTTTTTTAGCGTCTATCGTTTACATGGTTTCCAGTTTAGTCATTGACTGCTTAATTAACGCAGAGATCGGCAAGAACTGAAAATCGTATATTCGCTCCACAGCCAATGAGATGGAGGCAATGGCCAAAGATCGCCGAGGAACAAGTCACGAGCCGAAAACCGCGAGCATATTAATCCATGTCATGCGTTTCTTACGCTGTCGGTGGTACTCCGTTTCACTTTAAAGCGGCCCGGCAACGATATTCGCTTGGAATGTGTTTCACTTTACACGAGCGTACCGGCATTATAGTGGTAGCCGTGTATACTCGCGTGCAACGCCACTGACCAAGAAACTTTTTTGTTGCGTGTATCTTCAAGGACCAAAGCATGCGGTTTTTTTTTCCAATCACTTCTTTGCAAAACTCGATGAGCGTAGCTGGGAGGTCGCTGTATCCTCACCTAACGATATTTGAATGTGGCTCATAGATACGACCCGAGCATTGCGCGAAAACCCGATTTGGGGCTTGGGGTAATCCATAGTTTGGCAAGCCTTCGGGTAGAGTGGCCCATGTCCAATCGCGACAATTACGAGAATAGGCGAACTTAAACACTGTCTGGAACTCGGCGCGTGTCCTCTGCTTTGCCAACTACAGAGCCTGGCTATGATCAACATCGGCGGCATGTAATCACCTGCTCCGGATCATGTGGCCGCTTGTTCTGACTGCGAGTCGAGGGGATGAACGCTGTTCGTTTTTTTTTTTCAATTGTTTTCCGCGCCTTTTATTGCGTGCGTTGAGAAACCGAACGCGTGTTTCTTAGGTCATTAACGTCAGAAATTCGTTCCATACTTCGTTTCCACTTAAGTCCAGACGCAGCCGACGCTACGAGGCAATGACATCAATCAAGCAGCGTGAAAAGCGCCAGTCACTAAACCTTTTTTCTGTTTACGATTGGCTCAGCGATGATAGAACAGTTGTAGTAACAGGACGAAAACCACGATGGTGCGTTTTTTGACTCTCTCTGATTGGTCCCCTCAGCTCGTAGCGTCGGCTGCGTCTGGACTTGGGCCGAAAAAAGTGAAGGCAGTATTTTGCCAAAGTACAAAGATCGTATGCATCGCCCCTTGAAGTCCGATGGCAGCCGACGCGACGACCCAATGGAGCCGATCGCGCAGCGCAAAAGGACATTGTGATGGGGGTCGTCATTTTTTTGTGCGTTTACTATTCCGGCTAAACCAATCACGCCCAGATCCTGCGTCTTTCATTTTGTGCGCGTGATTGGTTTAGCTGTTGATAACGAACGCATAAAGACGACGAGCGTGATTGACGATGCAGTTTTGCGCTCAGCTGCACGATCGGCTCGACCGGATCATAGCGAAGGCTGCGGTCGGACTCATGATGAATTCCCCTCGCAGATCTCGAGCGCTCCAAAAGCGCTCCATTTGGAGCGCGCATATTCCGCTCGCAGATCTGGCTCGAGTTGGTCATCTTCCGCTCGTAGATCTCTGGCAGCGCTGGCCCCGTGGAGCGCCCCAAATCGTGCCACAACCGCTCCGTGGAATCCCACAGATCTTGGCGGAAGTTGACAGAAGCGCGCTACGTCATTTCCTTTAACTCGGCGGTGCGCATGCGCGGCGAGGTTGGCGAGCGCCGGACGGGAGTTGAGTTCTGTTCGGATGCGTCGGTTGTTTACGCGGGATTGTGACGGCTCGAACGCTTCTACCTCGCGTAGATCAGGGATACAAAGCCGGGACTGGAGCGTGGCAAATCGTAAGCGCTGACATCTGTGATCGTGAGAGGAAGAACGAGAAAAAAAACAACAGAAAATCCGGAGGCAGACGCAAGGTTAGGCCTGTTCATTTTGCAGCCAATGATTGTTTACCTTTTTACACTGCATGCCGCCGGCGTTTTCTCGTGCAATAAAGCAAGAACAGATTAGGCAACGACCGTGCAAGTGATGGTTTGTTACCTCTTCGTGTTTATTAAAGTCTTACCAGCAATCTGAACTCCACCAATGGCGATCGCTGTGCGTGCCCCGCCGCTTCGAAGGCGGCCGAAAGGTATGTGACGGTGGCGAACGCGGACGTCTTCCTCGTTATTTGTGACACGGGCTCCATGGTACGGATATTTTCGCCTGGCCTGTGTCGCGTGTTATTTCTGCAGCTAAACAGTGACAGTTGTGACTGGTCGTCGGAAAGATCAGTCGGCTGAGGCGTTGGTCGGCTTGTCAAGTTCGAGCAGCGGCCATTTTGAATGGCCGACCGTCTCGGGCTTTGGTCTCGGGCGGGTCGGTGGGTCGCTCCAGAAATGCGAGTCCATCTTCCGCTCGTCGATTCGGAGCGGGTCCCACGGAGCAGAATTTTGCCTCCCTCGCGGATTTTGGAAAGCGCTCCGGATCTACGAGTGTAATTCACCATTAGTGGTCAGCTCTGAGGCAACCGTATTTGAACGTCCGATACGATACGATGGCCTCCGGTATGAACTGCGCATATATGCTACCGCAGAAGACTCGCACACGCGCCGTTCGTACCGGAGGGTCCATCGACCCTATTGGATGTTGGAAAACGGTTCCTAAAACTCCCTAGTCTGAAACGAGGTTTCGCATTAAACATTGCCACCTACGTTTGCTTCTAAAAGACCTCTATTACACTGCACTACTAGATTCATTTTCGGTATATTTCTCGGGGCGATATACGGATAGAGCGGACAATCCGAGCATCCTTCTTGGCGTTTGGGATGTGGAGTCGCGGACGTTCATTCGGCTTACGAAAGGCGTGTTACAAACGATGTATTCTCGAACTCCACAAACTTGCCATTTCCGTTCGTACGGGCCACCTGACGACGAACTGTCCAAGTTCGTCGTCGAACTTGGACAGTTCGTCGACGAACTGTCGACGAACTGCGCGAAAACAGCACGACCTAATAAGGTGAAGAAGATGCGACAGTAGGGATCGTACCCGGCTCCGACGCATATTGCCAAATACCATGTAAGCCAATACTGGCAACTCCCGCGGATCGCGGGCGAAAAGTGATCGCAGCGCCCCTGGCGAGCTCGGAGTCTCCGCTAGCAGACGAATTCTCCACAACGCATTGGTTTTGCCTATCTCCGTGCGAGGTGACCAATGAAAAAAAATTGTCACGGGTATTCGCTGCTTTGAATGTTAAAAAGTAGGTTCCACCTCATGAGTCAAGGACATTTTCTTCGCGTGGGAAAGATGTTACAGCTTGTAGGGTGCAATTTTCGGGCTCTCCTGAAGAAAACACTCTGTCAGAACTTACGTAAGCCAGGCAAAACACGAATGTACCTTCGCCCTGTTTCTTTGAAAAGGGCAATGTAAAAAATATTTTAGAACATTGCTACGTTTCAACTTTACTGTTCATATCGATCAATTCGTTTTGTTGTTGCAATTTCAATTTCTCATGAATGTATTGCTTAAAACCGTTTCGTCGAATAGGCGAGCTGGCTAATCCCGATCGTCTCCGGATGAAGAAGCAAAAGGCAATTTCGAACCACGTACGTTACTGCGATGTCAGTATGCTCTGGAAGAAGTCGATTGTGCACATGCAAATCTGACGCTATTACTGAAACTAATAAAAGCGGAGTTACAAAAAAGAACACCTGATGGACGGTCGTGCACCTCCTTCCATTTTTCAAAGTCTACTTTCTTTTTATGTTTGAGGCGACGCTACGCCGCCGCGGTCTTTCTTCCTCCTGCGTTTATGTTTTTTGTTTGCTTTTTTTCTTTCTTGTGCTTACTTGACGTTCGAACCATCGCGTATTTTGCTTTGCCTTGTTTGGCTTAGTTTTTACTTTCTTTCCTTCGCTTCGTCGCTTACTACCACCGGTTCGTCTGCTACGCTATGCCCGGACATTTGGAGGGCCGTCTGCAACTTTGTTGTTGTTGTTGTTGTTGTTGTTTTTCCACTGTCGTCTGTGATAACCTCCTATGTTCGCCTTCGATTGAGTTTCTGATCCGAAATCTTCATATGTACTTTTTGATACTTAATAAATATATTAAGAAGTGTAAGCTCGTTATACATTTCTATTCGGATTTTATTTGAGTACGCGGTCACGTCTGCTATGGGTCATCGTTGGTTGATCAACCGGCCGCCTTCGGGCATACACCAGCGCATACTTGGAGATGGCAGGCATGCCATGTGCCTGCCATCTCCACTGCAAAAACAAGTTTTTGTGATGTGGTGGAAAATCCTTCTTCCGCTTCCCGAAGACCGAACAAACGTGAGTAATTAAGTTACTTCAAATTAAACTGGAAGAGCTATCCAAGTCTGGCTTCAAAATCGCCACTGACGCCTCAACAGACGAATATTTCACCAAACAAGAGTTCAGCTGAAAACGCACTTGAGGCCGCTGATCGACACTCAAAACAAAGGCACGGTGTGCAAGGATTGCCTGGACATGTACGCCAACAAGTACTGGAATGTACTTTTGAACTGCTGCGCCAAGCGAGCAAACAAACAACCTGCCAAAGTCACTGGGAAAAGAAATGCGAAAGCAAAAACAGGTCACACACTGCTAGCACGAAGCAGATTGCAGCGTGCGACTCTTATTTACCGGGCAGTGTGAGCTGGACTACGTTATTCCTTTCCTCTCTTTTGTTCTTAGTTCCTACCAACGCCGCGAAAGCAAATAAACAAACGTGTAACGTGCAGCTAAAAAAAAAAAAAGTGAAGCTCTTTTTTTTTAATAGTTTTGTCGTGTTGCTTTCGCTTTGTTTGTTGTGGACTCAACACCAACGGCGAGCACCACCTGCTAATTTTCAATGCTCCTACCGACGCCCCGTGCGATCGTCGTCGTTGAAGGAGGTCTTTGCTGGGTGATTTGTATCTTTGTATCGTCTGCTAACTTCTTTGTTTCATTCGCCGTTGTTCGCGACTGTTCCCCATTTCTTTTTATTTTCGTCTGGGATGGGGACCCCATCTTTTCTGCAAAGTTCGGAAAGTGTTTGCACGGTCATTTTTCTCGTTACTTTTTGTTTTTGTAATGCTGCAGAGGCTGGTGCGCTTGCTCTGGTAATTTTAACATATTGTTTGCGCACGTTTTAATAATCACCTATTCAGGTAAGAAATTGTGACAACGCAGTTTGTAACGGATCAACAGTAACTTCTTACGACGTAGTTCGAGTAGCTAAACGCCTTTTTCCGCTTCCCAGATGCGCTTCAAACGCGTGTGATCCCCCTGAGTGGCGTTTGAGACCTCTAAATAAACTGCTCTATCTTTGTTTATGCGCGCGTTGTTATTTGTTTGTCGTTGCAGTTGCGATCAGTGGATTCCGCTTTGCAAGCGGACTGACCGTAATGAATTGTTTCAGCTGTTGGGGTGACGAAACGGGGCTCGCAAAGCTCGAGGACGTCGCGGAGCCTATACTTTTCCATTGCGTCGTCTGCTTCCGTAGACTCCGAGTCCGCTAGAGGCGCCACTGTCACGTTCGCCGCCGCTCCCATAGGTTTTCGGAGGAGTTTCCAGTATTGGCGAAGCTATTTCGTGTTGATATTGCTTTTCAATAGAGTTTTTTTATTTGTTTATTTTTAACTATCTTCGTAACTTACCCATCGTAACGACCTTGCCTGGGTGGCAGAGTCTCTATATCCTTATAACTTTTTCTCGAATCCTAAAATACGATACGTTTTAAGACCTCCTCTAAATTAAATCGTTCAATTAATTTTAATATTGTTAGTAATTTTGCGCAATTAGTGCTTCGTTACTCTACGATTGGCAAAATACGCGAACAAGGGCGCCAAAAAAATAAAAAAATAAAGGCAGATGCAGGATTTTGTTGTTCAGGTCAAACCATTTGTTTCCGTTACTAAAAATAAAAATAGCGAGGTAAGAAGTACAAAATGAAGGGTAACCGGCAGGACACAGCGCTGTCAGGTAGTGATTGCTAATGTCGCGATCAATGCGTGTTCTCAAGCGCAGGGAAAGAGTTGAATAATAGATTGATATGCAAGCGTGTTGTTTAGATCGCCACCGAATGAATATATCGACTTCCGACTACTTCCCGTTCGTAACTATTCCCGTCTTATCATAACTCGTGGAACCACAGACCATTGGCAATTAATTTTCTGCTGCTCGGTGGCTGTTCTGGCCCAAATATGGTTGTGGTTACGGTTATAGAAGCTATTCGCAGCGGACCCAAAAAGCGCAGTCGCCGATAGCAGAGGAACAACAATATCTGTTTTGCTGTTCCGTCCTTTTAATGTCAAATTTCTTGAATATAAAAATAATAACATGTTCACCGTGTACAATATACCCAGGAATCGAAAGTAACGTTGCTAATCATTAGACACGCGCTACGCCGGGCGTATCTAAGAGACGGAGTTAAATAAAGTGCGGCATTAGATATTGCATACAGGTTTGCGCTTCAGTTGTCTCTGCTTATCAACCTATCATTACTCGTAGAGCCGCAGACCAGTGGCAATTGATTTTCTGGTGCTCGGTGGCTGTTCTGGCTCAAAATCAATACTTTATGGTAAAGGGTATAGATTATATTCGCAAGCGGACCCGGACGCGAAGCCACTAATTACGGATGAACGACAATATCTGTCTTGCTATTCAGGTCATAAAACTGTCACAAGTCTTGAATATAAAATGGATGATATGTTATGTTGAGGGTGTATAATATTTCCGGTGCTTGATAGCCAAGCGCTACGCGGGGCGCATCTCAGAGACCATGATAAATAAAGTGCGGCCTTAAATAATGTATACAGGTTTGCGGTTCAGTTGTCTCTGTTTATTGGTTTCCTGCATTCTTGTATTTTGCTTTGTATATCTTGCGTGTCTGTTTCTCAATCCACCCCTCCCCCACCCTCCACCTCTGCCTTTTTTTCCTTAATAATTTGCATGAATCTCAAGTTACTATGACTTTATAGAATAAAACTTCCTTAGCTTTATAGTGTAGCGAAAATTCGACACATGCCCAGTCAACCGATTCAGAAAAAGGATTGATCTCAAGACGCACCTTGATCCAGAGTGCTTCCGGGACGCCGCGCTATTGTTTGCCGAAACCCTAGCACAGTTGCGAGTGTGTTATTTTAAAAATGTCCTACTTTGCTTGCGTGCTTTTGCAAACAGATCCTTTTGCACACTTGCTCCCTACAAGTTCTGAGGAGAGCGTTTTGACAGCAAAAATTAGACAATCACGTGACTGGTGCATTGAAGAAATCGCCACTACACTTTTTTGTACACGTTCTCTAGGCGCACATGTACTGCTAATTGCGGGAAGTCAATGTGGCGATTTAAGCTGATCTACTGTTATAGTCCAAAATCTCACCCGAATGGATCCGAGTTTCTCCGACGGATCATTTATATAAATTTAATATATACATATGTATATATATATAATATATACATATATATATATGTATATATATTATATATATATATATATATATATATATTAATAACACAACCGAGGAAAGCCCGGAAGTGGACCCACATTTACTGAGCCTGTGAGGAGGCGCGAAGGTCTATAACGGAGAGGTGCGAAAACACAAGGAGGCGAAGAAAGCTGCGAAAGAAAGATTGCGGAACTGAATAAAAAGGCGGAGGAGTATCCATTGAGACTTTCAAGCTAAAACTGTGTCTCACTCTGTGACGCGTTGCAAGGCAGCCCAGGTCTCACACGAACCTGAAAACTTCATTTGGGCCCTCATGGATCCGGAGGGGACGGGAACGGTGGCACAGAACAAGATCACTTCCATCATGCATAAGGAGAGGGGGGGGGGGTTAAGACGAAGGAATTACGTAATTCCTTCGTCCTAAACTTATGCTTGATTGCGAACTATCGCAAGTTTCTACCAAGCATGGCAACCCTGCTGTCCCCTGTGTACGAATTGCTTAACACAGGGCATAAATGGCACTGGTCGAAAGAAGCGACGAAGGAGCTTTTGAACAAAAGTAAGCTCAAGTGGAAGCAGTCGCAGATTCTAGCACATTTCGACCCGACGAAGCCTCTTCGGTTAGAATGTGATGCATCCCCGTAAGGCATCGGCGCTGTGCTATGCAGTCAACGATGGTAATAACTATCGACCGGTTGGGTTTTGCTCACGTACCTTGTCGAAGGCAGAGCGCAATTACGCGCACCTGGAAAAAAAAAGGGATTGGCTCTCGTATTCGGGGTAACAAAGTTTAGAGAATACTTGTGAGGCCGTGCATTTACTTTTGGTGACGGACCACGAAACCCGTGGTGGACATTTTTCAACAAAATCGAGCTGTCTCTCACATGGCGGCCGCAAGAATACAAAGTCGGGCGTCGCTGTTAAGTGCCTACTCGTATTCGGATGAAGTACCGGAAAGGATAGCTGAACCAAAATGCGGATGCCCTCAGTAGATTGCCGCACACCAGCAACAGAAGCGTCTTCTGAAGGTTTGCAGGAGTATTTCCTTGTCATGCAGGCCTTGGATGACTTTTTCATTCCTTCCACAGAACTCCGGCGGTTGACTACCGTAGACCCTGTTCTTCGTCAGGTGCTGAGTTTTATCCTGAACAGGCTGGCCAAGGGACAAGAACAGGATCAGCAACCAGCTAAGGCCGTTTTACAATCTAAGGGACGACTTGACGGTGGACCACGCGTTAGTTTACTGGGGCGGAGGGTGGGTGAGTCGCCGAACGCTCACGTGAGAGAGATTGCTGAAGCTTCTACATGACACCCATGTTGGCGCATCAGGAATGAAAGCAGTCGCGAGAACCTTGCTCGCCATCGGGCCTAGACCAAGACATTAAACAAGAAGCGCGGAGGTGTGTCGAATGCGCTAATGTAGCGTCGCGTTCCGCCTTCTCAGACACCGAAGCCTCGGCCAGAGACGAAAAGAAAATGGTCTCGGGTTCACATCGACTTTGCAGGTCCAGTAGACGGTTAACATGTTACTCATAGTCGTAGACTCGCACATCAAGTGGATAGAGGTTGCACCATTAAAGACGGCTACAGCGGAGTCTACCACATAGGGCTCGCGCGCTAGTTTTGCCAGTTTGGGACTGCCCAGGACCGTAGTTTCGGATAATGGTCCTCAGTTTGTTAGTGCTGAGTTTCAGGACTTTGGTTCATGCAACAACATCATGCATATGAGCAGGACCCCCTATTTTCCCCAGTCAAAGGGTTCGGCTGAGCCAGCCGTGACAACCGTCAAAGAGGGTCTCAAGAAGTTGAAAGGGGACAACATGCATACAAGACTAGCTCGTTTCTTACACCTGGTACGCAGACACGGCACGGAAAAGACAGGAAGATCCTTATCGCAAAGATTAATGGGCTACACCATTCGTTCACGTATTGAAACTCATACCCATGACGTTGCCAAGCATTCAGGATGTGACAACTAACCCCTTATTCCTTGATCCACTCGGACTTGCGAGAAGATCACGTCGAGATCGGCGTCCACCTGTTCGTCTTTGTTATAAGAGGAAAGGGGTGTTGGGAAATGACGATGCAGCCACAGAGTAATGTGCTGACAGTGATGTGATTGCACGAGCATTGTCAGCATCGCTAGAACGTATGTATTTTTAGCGATTTATTCTTTTATTTGCGCCCTCCTTTGTGGCACTAAAGCTTCAGTTGTCACCATGCTGCTACACGGGTCAGGTTCGTGTCTGCTGTATAGCATGCCGGGACTCATTCCTGCCTCAGGCGTGGAGGACGGGTGGTTGTACTGCAAATGTCTACTTGACATCTGACTTGCAGGTAGGAGATTTCCAGCACCGCACAAGTCCCTAACCAAGGAAGAGGTGCGCACCCTGCGACGCGTCTGCAGACGGATACCTTTCTCACCCCGGACAAGCTACACACCTGCTACCCGGACAGATGCGCGTCGGCTGCCTGTACGTGGTGCGGGTAGCAAAATGCAGATACATACCACATGGTGCGGGCCTGCGAAAATAGTTGAGAAACTTCACAAGGTGAAGCAAGCAAAGAGGAGTGGTATGCGGCACTCGCAAGCAAGAACCTGGTCAAACAACAGCTGCTAATCTGGCAAGCCAAGTCACGCGCAACCAAGTGGAGTCCTGGAATAGGGCCATACAGCCAATTCCTCCTTCTTTTCTATCTCTTTTTAACCCTTTCCCCTCTCTCCTGTTTTTGCGCCAATAAAGATGTTTTCAACACCAACAACAACAACCGATGGATCGTGTCACGTGACAAGTAATATAGAGCACCACTGGACGCGGGTAGATTTTTCGAACGCCAAGCTACAGAAACCTTTACCCTGGAGTGAGATCGAGTAAATTTTGGAACACGGTTGTAGTGTCTTAACTGGTGCTCAGGGGGTAGCTTTTAAAACCGAGAGCTTGTGACACTACCCCTACTTTGAAACTGCTGTCACACTGCTCACGCATCATACAGAAGACAGACTGCAGACACCGTCTGAGTAATGTTTCTTGCTTGCATGACGATCATGCCAGATTGTCCATACACAAACTGTCTGCAAAAAATGTTCTAAGCACATATGTGTATAAAGCAAACATGCCTCAAACGTGGTTGAGGTGTGTCCTACAAAATAAGAAGGCTGTTATGCCATGAGTCCCACTAGAGCGTCAAACAGAAACAAACGGCAGCGACAAGCCTCAAACCCATAGTCTTTCGCGATTTGACAGGATTTATAAAATAAAGAAGGCTATGCTCAAACACAAGCATCATGCACGCGAGGGTATCTTTGGCAGGCTTTCAATCACTCGTGCTTATCTCACGAGCACCGAACGACTAAACGCCTGCCAAAGGTACCATCGTGAGCATGCCGCATGTGTTTGAGGCTTGTAGCAATCGTTTGTTTCTGTTTGTCGCTCTAGTGGTGACTCTGGCATCACCATGTGTGCAACGAACACCGTGTATTTTCCCTCCTGAGTATTAATGAAGCCGTCGCAATGAATTATAAGCGTCGCCTGAAACGGCAAACACGGGACACTGATTGGATGCGACGGCCGCATCATCGTTCTTCGGCGGACACTCGCCTTCAATCAGTGACGACACCAGCCTCAGCCCAAACGCTGACACAGCACTCGACTTCTTTCCTCCTCAGATGAAATCAAAAATGGCGTCGTCTGCGTGAGAAAACAAAGTTTTACCCTCCACGAGAAATGGAAAATGTGTACAATAGTTCGCGTTACTTTCGGTATACAGGCGCATATCTTCGTCTGTGTTCTGAGGTACTTAACGTCACTGATAGCTTAATTAGGGAGCGCAAGGCGGGGTGAATCCCCTATAATATTCTCGTTTCGCAGCCAATGAGATTGCAATGTAAGCCGACGAAAACGCCGAAGAGGCAGAATCACGCAGCCAGCAATCCGAACATAATGACAGAAACCCTGCGTTCTCTAAACTCTAAGTAGCTATATTGTGAATAGGTGCGCTTCGCCCACTGAGTTAGCAAGAATGAATCGTGACATGACCCGTAATATTTTATAAACGAAAGAAAAAGAAAACCTTGAGACCATTGCATCCGACACTCAACGTAAAAAACAAAAAAAATTGGGTTGTGGGGATGACTTATACAGCGTGTAGTTGGTCAGCCATTTAAAGTTGTTGACGGGTCACTCGCTGTGAGATGAGCAATTTAGCCAGTGCGGTACAACCGCTAGCCTGGGGTCTTTAACGTGCACCACGCGGTAGTGATACACGACCGCACGCGTCGATGCTACGTCCAGATCTGGGAAACGCGAGCCGCGCGCGGCTGCAGAGCCCAGGATCCCTGGGTTCTGCAGCGCAGAGACTTTCGCTCCACGCGCGTCGAGCTGGGTGTGCGCTTCAGCCCACTCGGCCACCGATCCCCCACTCCAACGTAAATAAGAGTGCAGGTTGAGGAATATGAATTCCTTTTCTTCATTTTACGTTGATTGTAAAGTGTAGCTTCAGAATAATGATCATGTTTTTACTGCCATACACGAAGCGACATAATATGTGTTTAAAAACAAAAAGTAAAATAAAACTTAAACGCCGATCTAGCTTGCCTCGTCGTCCTTATTTAAATATTAACTTGGTCTGTGTGTGCTTGTTCAGTGTTGTTTGGAAATTAAGCTTTTACTTCAGTTTCTTCTTTCTTTCTTTTTTAGAGATTGCCGGAGGGCGCGTCAGAGGTTAATTAGCCAACGAATAGTTAATTAGGTGCTTGTTCATCGAGAATTTGGTTTTTCTCGCTACTTATTTGTGTTCGCATTGATCGCACTTTGCTGGGAGTAGTCTGGACGCGTTCTGATGTTTCTACTTCAATATTAGCTCGGTCAATTTTAATTTTGAATGTCGATTATAAGTATGTACTGTCTTCTGAAAATATGTATAAAAGTGAGACGTTTATATGACATGTACTCTGGCCGTGTTGTGGCATACACTTTGCCTTACGTTGAAGCCGTCAAGTGATGGCGTGTTTCCAATGCTCCCAAATACTGCTCTAAATATTCGCCCATACCTATGGCGGCTAGTTTCCTTGCAGAGAAGTGTGCCGATCAGTCCTTCAGCCCCAGCTTTTACGGACGTCAGCTGAGATTATTATTGCGAATATTGGTAAAAAAAATGTTTTCTAACAGGAAGGCGGATGTTTTATTTATCATATGTAGTACAGTTTTTACCCTGCAGAATATAAGTGCATCTAACATTTCCGTGGCAATCGCAGCCTATTATACCTCGACAACGAGATAACGACATTGAGTGACGTTGAGTTTGCCTCAGGCAGCACGCCAGGGAGAGAATTCCAAGTAAACAAATTATGAAACCAAGTACAGACATTCTCCGAGCTACAGTTTGGGATTGCGATCTTATAGCTGTTTGTACAACACAGAATGTTGTACAATACAGGCACTTTCAGGAATCATCAAATGCGCGTTTGGACCAAATCTACGTGCCTGGTTCGGCTAGTAAAACACTTACTAACTAAAACGTCATCCATATATACTTTTCAGATCATTCTGTAGTCATCGTTAGTGTGAGTCCAGATCAAAAACGAAGAAAGAAAAAGGTCGCAGTCATGTGCGTGTTGAAAAATGAGTGAAACATTGTTAGGATATAATTATTTTAAAATGCGAAGAAGGTCTTACCTTGAAGAATTCAACTTTGAACCGACCTCGAACAAATCAAAACTGGATGGTGCAAAAGGTGGGAACTCTTTAAAACGAAAATACGGGAACGAGCGATTGCGATGTCTTTGATAAATAATTATCATGAAAAAAAAAAGAAAAGCGCTTAAACGAAGACCTTTTATACCTATACAACCTTGAATGTCAGCAGCCAGGGATGTCGTAAGAGAGAAATCGAAAACATTAAGAAACAAATCTAAGATCACGACAAGAAGCGCTGTAAGGGGATCTGCTGAGAGGGCTCGAACTCTACAACTAATTGAAGGCGAACGGCCCACAAAGACATACATTTATGAGGAACAAGAATAGGTTAGATAAAAGTTGGTATCAGTAATAAAACAGAATGGCCAAGAATTAACAAATGAAAACGATATCCAGCCTGCATTCGTCTCTCATTACAGCGATCTATTTTGCAACAAGTATTAAGGCTTTCCATCCACGGCTTCGTAAAATAATATCAAAATTACCCAGCATAAAAACGAAACGATGAAAAAACTAAATTCTCCCCTTGATATGCAAGAGATTATGCAAAACGTCACCGAAATAAAAATTAATTGATCTCTTGGTCCTGACGGATTGCCGGCACGCTTTTATAAAAAATAAAAAAATACTAGCACCAATATTTGCAACGTTTTCAAAAACTCTTAAGCGATAATACCTTGCCATTGTCTTTTTAGAAGTCACATACCATACTAACTTCCAAATCCAAGGACCCAAACAAGCTTCAACGGGTTGAATGCGAAAGATCTATTTGCATTCTGAACTGTGACTGTAAGATTTTGCTCGATTGGTGGCTGGAATATTTCCTACTTTAATAAGTCTAGTCGTGAATGATCATCAGACGTGTTCTGTCAAAGAAAAAAATATATACAAACTACTCTCAACACAGTACCATTTAACTTGGAGATATATCGACTTATACAAGAATCTGCAGCTATACTACAACTTGACCTCGCAAAAGCATTCGACGGAGTAGACCACTCTTTCTTAGCACAGAAATATTTTGCGAAATTGTTGCAAATGGCATAAAGCTTCGTTACATTGACACATCGACGAAGTTACTTCTCAACGGATCTCTACGGTAGGTACGCCCAAATTGTCCACTGTCGCTGCTACTCTTTAATACCTACCAAAAGCCTCTCTGCAGAAACCTCATCTATGGCAAAGACATACAAGGGCTTCGCCATCGTGCTTGCGAAGTAAAACGCCTGGCTTATGCGAAAGACTTGGTTCTGATTTGCTCCTGCAAACCAAGCATCGATACAGCTTTTTCACATGTCGACGACAACTGCCCTGTGTCGGGTGCTTTGGTGAATTGGGATAAAAGTAGGGGTTTGTGGTGTGGGGTGTTGGGTATAACACCAGCCAAGGTTGTAGACATCGAATGGATAACGAACAAACCGCAGTTTCTAGGCGTGCCGCTGAATGCCATGGACAATCCGAAATCCATGTTCGACTCAGGAGAAACCAAAGTCAAGTCAACCGTTCGTATATGGAAGCTAAGGTACATTTCCACGTTTGGAAAAGTGGCCATTTGTAATATAATCATTTCGCGCAAATAAACATACTTTATACAGGTCATACACTGCTCTAGACTTACAGTTAACAGGTTCAATGAATTTTGCAGCGATCTATTTACGTTCATCTTGCGAGTCCCATGCGGGGATGCTGGAGCGATGCGCATGAATGGCACGCGATGTTTCCGGGCACTGCCGCCTGCACTCCTGTGAACTAAAGTTATGGCGCCTTCATGCATGCGCCAAACACTAGAAAGTGAGAAGTGTCTGTTAAGAACGGCGACAGCCACAACAGCTACCTTCACAGCACCAATAACGGAAGCCATTTCCAGTGCTAGGAAGGGAGCCCATAACATCTATCGCTGTAAAAAAGAACGCCACGGACAAAAAATGCCGTCGTACACGGTCAATGGCAAAAGCACACGCAGGGAAACGCGCTTTCACGCATTCGAGAACAAAAAAAGAAGCAAAAGCGTTTTAAAGAAAAAATGGTCAGATGTCTATATCTTTCAAACGATTTCGCT
>JAZHYW010028190.1:0-18061 GCA_037355805.1 Ixodes ricinus | reverse complement strand
CATAGCCTCCTCTATACGGAGAAAGCTAGCACATCGACGGCGAAGCCATAGAGGCGAGCGGCGCAGAAGAGAGAGAACGCTGAAGCGGTGACCAACATGGTAGCGCAGAGCAGAAAGGGCAGAGATAGATCTGCAGCGCCCAGGTCGCGAGCGGCCGCTCCCGAACCACGTTTGTTTTGTGTTTTCGTCACCGTCGTTTTCGTACTCGCGGAGAAACGGCTGCGGCGACGGCGGCGATTCGAGAGGGCGCTGGCAACAATGCACGATGCCGGCGGCGTCGGCAGGAGTTGTCGGTGTGCCAGCGGAGTGCGCCGTCGTCGGACCATCGTGTCGTGCCGCGGAAGAACCAAACAGTTTTGACTGAGTAGTTTCGACGCCCAGGTGCCGAGGACCGTCATTTCAGTGGGAGTGTCCGATTAGCCACATTTGGAACGTCGCGTGTATGAGCTTCAACTGGACTACAGGCGCAACAATGTAAACAGTTTATAAAGTAGTAGTAAAAATGTTTATTGTGGACGCTGCTACCGCTCGAGCCTCCGTTGAGTAAGCGACGAAGACTGATAAGGTATGCTAATTACAAAAGTGAACAAGTAAATGACGAGTGCAGACATCTACACTGTAGTGCATGTCTGTCGTGTCCTTCACGTTTTATTTTTTTCGTCCTTAGCACTAAAACGCGTAGTTGCTCTCGTTTCTCACGGAAGCTAAAGTTGCGTATCATATTACTGGGTTTCACCTCATGTGCGAGCGAAACCAAAGCTGAAGCGCGGCCCAGCGCTTTTGCGTTACTGCATCGCACGCACGCTCGAGCAAAGCAGCAATGCACAAAGCGTCGGTCTCGCGCTTCTATATTCGTTAGTCCTATGTGGGAGCGAAGGCGAAGCTATAAGCATGAGAGGATAGCCAGAGGAAAATCATTAACTGGATAAGCGCGCGTGCAAAGCAGCGAACGTAGAGTGCTCGGCTCGCACGCCCTGGCACTGCCTTCGCTCGCACGTAACATCAAACGAAGTATATCTTTGACTTCGTTCAAACCTAAGGTGAAACGGAAGTATATGGCCCATGAATCGCCGAACGCTCCAAGCACCAGATACCGACCTTTCCGGGCAGTTCGTCGCACGTCCGGCACCAACCTACAACGCAAACGAAGCGACGACCGACCGCTGCGGAGATGCGGACGCAGGACGGCGAAGAAGAGCGAGGCTGACGTTGACTTTCTCTTCTCCGCGATTCCGAAAAACAAAAAGATGAAAAAAACAAAGGACTGTTTCTGCGTTTGGCCGCTCGCTTTTGTGTGGCGCTAGCGTCAGCTCCATCCGCTCTTGATTCCCCGCCCCTCCTTCCTACTTTCGGCGCCACTTTTTCGCGACGTGCCAGGCTTTCTCCGCATAGAGGAGGCTATGCCTGAACAGTGTTTGCACTGCACGAGCGCGCGTGCTTGGCGGGAAACTGAAAGCCCAGGGCTCGCGCTTTGGCTTCAGCTGCGTCTGCACTAAGCTGAAACGAAATATAACACTCATTTACTGAAGATATTTCACACGCTATAGTTTCATACGTCGGAACTAATGGGTGCGGAAAAAGAGGCTTATCTTCAGTTAATGGTTGCTAGATTCAGCAGCTCCAAGTATAGTTTTACAGAGGAGGCAGGCGCCTTAGCGAATCCGAAGAGCTTACGCGAAGCGAGGACGAAACCGAGGCAAGGATTGCCACTTGATCGTTGCTTGGCGGATTGGGTTGGGCTTCACCGTCCGGCCAGTTTGGCGAACGCTTCCCTGGCTCCATCCCACAGCAGTCAGACACACTACTTGCCCTCTTCCTACCACTATGCCACTGCTCGATGCCCCAAGGCCTAGTGTAACTTTTATAGAGGCGTTGGTTTAGCATTGTATCTCACCCGTACATCACAAATGGTCCCAAAACGGCAGCAAACAACGCCAAAAGAAAAAAACCGGCGTAGCAGGTTTTTGGATGTCGCGAACCTGGCAGTTGTTTATCAACTTCCCTGTAAAAAGTACCAGCAAAACGGGTGTGTCGCTGTCGTCGCGGCGTTTCAACTCTTTGCTGCTTAAGCTGCCGGGAACTGTCAGGCTAAAGAGCAGCCTGCTAGGCAGAATATTCGTCTGCCACATTCATCACCGCTGCTCTAACTCAGCACAAGATCTCGACCGGCGACAACATGGCCCCTCAATGACGTCATGAGGTGGAAAGCAAGGGCCACGTTTTGGGCACAGTAAACAGGTCAGTCGGAGACGCATTCCAGACACTATAAGGAAGGCTCACGAACTGCCTTTCCAAGGCAATCACGTGCACCAGCTCTATAGGATGACAAACGAGTTTGAAGTACCAAAAGGACTGCCCTTCGAAGGTACTTTCTGGAGAGAGCTGCTGTGGGCGCGTGCGCTGTTTCGCATGGCTGGAAAGGTTCGCCTTGCTTTTTTCTATGCTGAATAGACCGATCTCACTAAGCGTTCGGCGCATGCGTGACACCGCCATAACTCAGTTCGCAGAGTCGGACGGCCGTGTATGCGAGGGCTCGTGCCGTCTCGTGCTCCACACGCGCCGAGCTCCAGGGGGGTTGTCGCACGTGCAGAAAGACTAAAGTTCCCTCGATGCATTGCGGCAGCGGTGGCGTAGTCAAACTGGCTGGTGAGATCGGTGCTATTGAGCTACATGACCTGAAAATTCTCCTTGTCCCCTGGTTACTGAAACACAGCAATTTTTCTTCACTTGACACTTGAAATAAGCTTATGCATCTTTCTCTTGACACTGTGTTACCTTTAGAAACGTATCACGCCGCCCGCGAGGTACGAAGTCTCGAGTAACGCTACGATAATATCACTAAAGATCCCAATAAATATTATGCAAATATTAAAGATGTCTGACGGCGTTGCCTTTAAGTCGACTTCGGTGAGCTCGCGCATGACTAGAACTGTTCCGGGTATAGGTTCATTGTGTGTCCGCATGCCAGAATTAGGTACCCGGAGAAAACATTTGGTCTCGCCAACACCCTCATGGACGTCCATGGGACATTTTGTCATCCTAGGAACGTTCCGTATGACATTCTGTCCTCTCTGTAAACGATATCGTACCTTGATAATGTAAAAAGCGCGAGCGGTAGAGTCTGGTACCAGTTCCCTTGGAAACACCCACACTTATTCCGCTGCAGGCGCTGCAGGAAGCGTACTATCGCTTGTAAAGACAGGAATTTCGTAAGATATCTTTTTATTATTGTTTTCCTATTCTGGACATTAATAAAAAATAAATATCTATTCCGAGTCATGAGCAGCACGTTTTTTATCGGCCTGCTGTGGCTCACCCTTAGGTTAGTGGCGATGACGTCGTCAAATGCGGTGTCATTCGTTTCCTCGATGGGCGCTAGCATTCCCGAGATGCCGGCGCTGTTCACCACGATACTGATTTTTCGGCCAGGAAACGACGACTCGATTTCTTCGAAGAGGTTGCTGACGGCAGTCGAATTAGAAACGTCCACGTATATGGCCCGGTGATCGCCTTGGTAGGAGACTGTGAAAATAAGTATACAAGAATGGCACGTAAGCATCAACCTGATCATTATGTACCGCCTTATAGTTGTGCTGGCTAAATGATAACTTATTGCCTTAATCAGTGAATGTATTTATTTGATATGTTGGCTCATTTAAGCGGTCCCGGATGTTGTTGAGAGAAACGGCGATGACCCATCGCGGTGTGTAGTCAGGAAAGTACATTATTCAGCAAATGCCAACGCGCGAAATAAAAAAAGAATAGCGACTTACACCAATACGTGTTCTTTATGTTTTGATGGTCTGAGTAGGGTGCAAGTAATTCCGCCAATAATAATAATAATAATAATAATAATAATAATAATAAATTTATTGTATGGAGCACAGCATTGTTTGCGTGACGGGCGCATCAAAGCCAAAACAAGGCTTGTGGGATGCTACCCTAAAATTAACACTTTGAACTTTGCTACCCGGTATACAAAAAGGAAATAAGACAGATTGACATACACACGTCCTTAGAATGTCCCAAGGTCAGAGTCAGCAATTGGGTGCATGCAACACACAGAATCACACCTCCAAATACGGATGCAAGTACATAGATAAGGTTTAAAAGAACTTAATATAAAAATAACGATAATCACAAAGACCAAAGTGTCGCGCCTGATGAGGAAAAGAAAAAGAAAAAAATAGTCAGGCGAAAAACGAAATTGCAGTACACGGCGTCCAACGAGCGATTGTCCAGGACGTCAAGGCTACACGAGTGCAACCCACACTGGGAAACACTAAACAAAGTAAACAGAGATCATCAAAAACTCATACTTCTAAGTGATTTCTTAAGTTTGCGGAGCGAGGTAAGGCCTAGAAGCTCGGGCGGCAGCTGTGAGAAAAGCTTTGGAACGTAATATGCTCGCGTACTTTCACCGTATCGTGTATGCGCAAGAGGTATTTGGAAAGGCTGCACGTGTCGGAGGGCACGAGACGATGAGCTTAAAGATTTTGAATTCAGAGCTCCAGAAATGTCACAAAATAACTGTATGAACATAGAGGGTGTGAAAGTCAAGCAGTTGAAGAATGTCGAAAAGGGTTGGTGTCCTCAGGTACTTGCATGTTATAGGAGACAACTCCTGTGGGATCGCTTTAAAGGGTAACTGCAAGAGAAAAAAGTGTTTTTTAAACAGCTCTAATTGGGACAAGCATTGATGCACAAACAAATCTTCCGCGAAAAAACAAATTTTTTCTAGCAATATTTACGCCACAGAACGTAATTTAGTCGGAGTCCCAACCTCTCCGCATTTTGAAACTCCTCGCTCTTTCGATGCCCGCAGGAGTGGCTGGTATACGTCACTCCATGACGTATCGCAGCGACTCTGTGACGTGTAATAGGAACTTTGTGGCGCGCGATTCCGAACGGGTTGAAATAGCCGCAAACTAAAATCAGTCCTGCGCAATAAATATTGCTGTAAAAAATTTTGTTTTTGGCGGAAAAATTGTTTTCAGTGACATGCTCGTCCCTAATTAGGCTGTTGTAAAATTACACTATTTTTCTTTGCAGCTACCCTTTAAGAATGCCGTCAATTCTAGCTCTCCAGAAAGCGGAACAATTACCAAAAACTGTTATGCCATACCGAAGGATACTGTACCCAAGAGTATGAGCAATAACCTTACGAACAGAAAGAGGCATGAGACATTTGGATCGATATAAGATGCAGCTGGCGCTTCTTATTTTTTTGCAAATATATGCTAAATGGGCATGCCATTTTAGGCCACTATCGAAAAATATACCAAGGTACTTAACACTACTAGCGTATCTCTAAGGGAACACAGAGCGCAATGATTACAAGCAGATGAGTGTAAAATAAAAGGAATGCTGAGATTGATTGTTTTATGTGGATTGTAGAAACACATTAGTTTTGTTTCTTTAGCATTGATAGCGATTAGGTTTTTCTCAAACCAGTCCATGACTGCAGTCGCATGGTGCTGTAACTGGCGAATCGAGTCTACGTAATTAATATGTTGCGACATGATCACAGTGCCGTCTGCATACTGATAGATCTTGCATCCTGGTACATAGTTGGCGATGTCATTGACAAAGATGTTAAACAAAGGGGTGACAAAATTGAACCTTGTGGTACTCCTGCTTTTAGTTTGGTTCGTGAGCTTTGAAAACCTCCAGCAGATACCAGCTGGGAGCGATTGTCAAGATAGCTCTCAAAAAAAGAAAAAAAAGTGCCACGGAAGCCTATGCTGTGAAGCCAAGTGTTCGAAGAGTGTCTTATTTTACTAATTTATATTTATTCGACACGTGATTTTTTGTTCCAAGAGTCCTACTGTTTTAACCTTTCATACTCCAGCCCGAGAAGGTACAAACAAAATGATGGACCCCCGGTTTCGAAAGTCACGTGTCGATTATCAGAGCGTCGGAACCAATGTACAATGGCGGAACACCTGGCACTGCTGAACGTGCTTAAGTCATTCTATGAAATAGCGAACATCCGAAAGCGGCCAACGCTATACTCTGTTTTATACCTAGCGTGCAACGCTGTCAAAGCTACTGGCGCGAGCGTGGGGCTTAATATCGTTGATCATTTGCACGCGCTCTCGCGCAAACGAAACCATAGATCAAGCCACGCGCTCGCGCCAGTAGCTTTGACAGCGTTGCACCCTAAGTATGAAACAGAGTATAGGAACCGACGAGTCAATCAAAGAGTGTCGAAAGTGCTCCATCACTACACTCATAATCTTTTTCTGTGGGTGTGTTTTTGCTTCCCAATCCAACGAAACGCATAAAGTGTGCCGTGGCGTTACAGTGTACTAGAATACTTGGGTAGTGTTGGGACCGGAGCGGCTCGGCAACGGGAGCTCGTGAGGGCTCGTGTATTGACAGTTCGTGGCGGCGCTGTAGTCGAGTTATCCGAAAAAAATCTCGCAGCCCGCCTTTTCTTTTTCACTTTGAGTGGTGCACGTGTCGGTACCACGATTTTATACACTCTGTTTCACCTTATGTTGAACCGCAGCGAAGGCTAGAAGCGCGAGCTCATAGCGTTGGCAGCTGCTCTTAGAGCACGAGAGCTTGTGCCGCCGATATGTGCCCTAGAGCAAGGAGCTCGCGCTTGTAGCCTTTCCTGCGGTACGACGCAAGGTGAAACAGAGTATAGTTCTGTGTGTTTTTCTCTTCGAGCGGTGCGCGTGTCGGGACCACGATTTCATAGTGCCATGTGTTCGATCGTAATATGCTTTGAATCTTGTGTTTTGATTTTGCGGATGGTGAACGCGTAAGGGTACACTCTTAATCTGGGGCCGCCAAACGTCACGGCCATAGCCGTGACGTTCAAAGTTTTCAGGACTTAGCCGCGAACTGATCCGGCCCCGTCAAAATAGCCGTGTACAACGTCACGGCTGCAGTTAGCCCTTCCCTCTTTTATGGTGCGAATGGCTATATAGGTGGCTCCGTAGGCGGCCCTGTAATTTTTGGCGGCCCGTTTGTACAGGGCCGGCAAAAACGGGCCGGCTATGCGCATAATAGCGGGAAAAAACACTCTGCTCTCCGCTAGATGGCGGCAGTTGAAGCCGCCCGGCGTACCCCGCGGGCGCAGCCAGCGGGCACGCATGCGCATAACTATCATTCTCTTCTCGGTGCGGAAGGACGATGAATTTCGAACGTACGAAGTACGAATCTAATCGGAAGCATCTGCGGGTGACTTTGTTTTCTTATCATGGTGATGTAAGCCTATGTTAGGAAATGCGCCGAAGCCGCTGGACAGTGAGTTAGTTCTTCAGGATGCTCACGTCGAAGGATACCAAAGGAATTCGACGCAGGCCGTGTAACATGAGGAAACATGTGAATGCGATGGGTTCACACGGCCCACTGATCTGGCGGCACGACCAGCACGACCACGCCTACTGAGCCAACTTGGCTGGTGCCGTTACTGCGGGCACAGTCCTCTTCAGCATAACCGACTGGGTAATTATGTAGCTCACTGGGTAATAACGGATTAGAGTCAATTGCTGAAGGAGTTCCTAACTAGTAACTTTTGTTCTCGCCAACAGAGGACAAGTGGGACCCCATCCTGGACGATACAGGTATCTATACACAATATTTTGGTATTCTAAGAAGCACGTTTGGAATCGCCTCTTTTCCATATTATTCGGATACCGGCTGGCGTAACCGGTGGAAAGCAGAAAACAGGTTTACTTCGTTTCACCTTAGCATGGACTTACCATAACGGCTACAAGCGCGGACTTTTCGCGTTTGACGCCGGCTCGGCTGTGCACAAGCACTCGTGGTGGGTGACAATCTTTAAAGTTATCAGGTCACAGACGCAGCCCTTACAGTTTGCCTATGGTAAGGTGAGGCAAAGAAAGCTAGCCGGCTATGCCTCGACGGTGGCCACCAGCATCTTACAGCGACAAGGTGTAAATAGTTTATGGGGGTACTTTTATCTTGCCAAAGTGTCCGCCGATAGAGCACGGCGTATACGGCGCACTCATCAGCTTGCCGTCCGAGGTATATAGTCGCGCGTCTCGGCCGGCGTCGACGCCGGCGTCGACGATCGCGTTGAGCAAGGAGGACGGCCACACAAGGAACATTTATACTAAAATTGATGATGAATGTAACATCTAGAATACACCAAGTTTGCCCTTGTGCGTGCACCCTCGTTTGCTCACGCGACCGTCGACGTCAGCCGAAACGTTCTTTTATGAGTTTATAAGCTTTTATTAGGCTAACTGAATTTAAGAAATGTATTAAACAATATTTTTGAGAAAAATATGTCAAACTATTTGTTTTACAATATTTGACGCAGTTTAGCAATGTCTTTACCCTGACCTGACCATACCTTTAAATTTAGTAATTACAGAAAGTTAATTATTCAAAATTTCTGACACCATAATTATTTGAACGTCAAACTTTATGAATTATTATATTAAACAAAATTAGCTTTTTATGTGCAACGTATAGTTTTTGAGCAACGATTTAACCGGCGTTTCTTGACGCAGCGTGTATGATATAGCCATGGACCTTTAGATCCTGGCAAGTGGACAGCCTCAGCTCCCCTGCCTGGTGGCGTCAAAATTTACTCTTTTGTTCCCACTCTTCAAACTGCCACCAAAGCTATAGTGTCTATCCATATGACGTCAGACTGCTTTTTAATGTCGAGTAACTACAACACAAGCTTATAGGCCGACTCGAAAGCAAATGCGGTTATCTAATATAGGCGAATTTCTTTTTGCTTTCTTCTTTGTTTTCCGTAAATCATATGAATAAACGTTATGTTAGCGGTCACGTTTGTGGCCGATGACTCAGCATCTGAATAGACTCTAATGTCCAGCAAGCTACTTTCTAAAAAACCAGCTGTTTGATAAATTTTAGAACGTAATTAGGGTACAAGACATGTTCTCTCTCCCTTATTCTCTTATAATAAAATGCTGAAAGCTTCTTAATCGCAGCAGCATCATGCCTTGACGACAGAGGCAACTGGCCTTCGGACGTGCCGCGGAGACCCGTCTTGTGGCACGAAGCTCCGGCTGACTGCAACACACTTGGTTCGGATACCGCACCTTCAACTGTGGCGGGTCCTAGTTCGCCAAGTGTGTCAAGTGAAAGCAACGACCATGCTTCCACCAATGTTTCAGCAAGTGACACAAGTTTTCATATACTTTTCTATATTATTGTTTGAATGCGGTATTTATTACAACAAAGCACCGCCTGTATCTTGAGCTGTGCATCTTATTTAAACAGATAAATGGATTGTTTACCTGCGGACCCATTGTTCTTTTAAATGTTTAGAAACCATCGGCCTTGCCCTTGAAACAATTTCTGTATATTTACTTTCCCCTAGAGCACTCGGGAAGTCAATCGCTAAAGTATACAAATTGAGCTTGGCAATGACTTTCCAATATATTTGCGACTCAAAAATAAATTTGCGACGTGACTATGTGCATGACGTCTCACAGGAAGACGTCAGGCTCAGTGCCACGTCACAGCTTTATTTTTACGGTGAAAATTTCCTGTACTTCTCAATCCCTGGCTTTCTTCATGGATCACAGTCCTCGACCCTCGAGATATCTCGGAGTCCAGGACTTTAAGCCAGCAGAAAGCCGGCGACTAGAAACAGGCAGCTTCTTCACGTAAAAATGAAGCTGTCACGTGGCACTGAGCCTGACGTCTTCTGTGGGACGTCATGCACATAGTCACGTGCAACTTTATTTTTGAGTCGCAAAATATATTGGAAATGCATTACCAAGCTCAATTTGATACTTTAGCGATTCACTTCCGCAAGTGCTCAAGGGCAAACCAAATATACAGGAATTGCTTTCAGAGGCAAGGCCGATGGATTCTAAACATTTGAAAGAACGGTGGGTCCGCAGGTAAACAATCCATTTATTTGTTTAAATTAGATGCACAGCTGAAGATACGTTGGTGTTTGTTGTAATAAATACCACATTCAAACAATAAAATAAGAAAGCATATGAAAACCTGTCACTGCTGAAACATTGGTGGAAGCATGGTCGTTACTTCAGTTGACACACTTGGTGAACTAGGACCCGCCGCAGTTGCAGGTGCGCTCTCCGAGCCAAGTGTGTTGCAGTCTGCCGGAGCTTCGTGCCACAAGACGGGTGTCCGCGGCACGTCCGAAGGCTATTTGCCTCGTTAATCAAGGCATGATGCCGCTGCGATTAAGAATTTTCAGCATTTCATTATAAGTTAATAGGGAGAGAGAACATGTCTTGTATCTTAATTACGTTGTAAAATTTAGCAGACAGCTGGTTTTTTAGAAAGTAGCTTGCTGGATGTTAGAGTCTATACAAATGTTGAGTCATCGGCCACAAACATGGCCGCTAACAAAACGTTTATTCGTGGGCTCTGCGGAAAACAAAATAAGCGAAAACAAATTCGCCAATTAGATAACCGCATTTGTTCTCGGCGGCCATGCTTATGTTTAATTACTGGACATTAAAAAGCAGTCTGACGTCATATGAATAGAGCTTTGGTAGCAGTTTGCACAGTGGGAACAAACCAGTAAATTTCGACGCCACCAGGAAGGGGAGCTGAGGCTGTCCACTTGCCAGGATCTACAGGTTCATGGTTATATCATACATGCTGCGTCATGAAACACCGACTAAATCGTTTGCTCAAAAACTACACGTCGCACATAAACAGCTATTTTTGTTTAATATAAAAATTCATAACATTTGACGTTTGGATAATTATGGTGTCAAAGATTTTGAATAATTAACTTTCTGTAATTACTAAATTTAAAAGTATGGTCACGTCAGGGTAAACACCTTGCTAAACTGCGTCAAATATTGTAAAATAAATAGTTCGACTTTTTTCAAAAATATTGTTTAATACATTTCCTAAATTCAGTTAGCCTAATAAAAGCTTATTTTTAGAGTGTCACCAAACGTTATACTGCATTACTTAAGATGTAGGGAAATGGAAAGGAGTCAGGCATGCTACCTCCGATAAGTTGGAAAAGGTTAGTTTCCGCCTTAGACGTTTTAAATATCTAATAACATGAGGACAAAAATGTGTGCAACTTGCGGTTCGCGCAGTTGCACCGCCACAAATCTTTCTTTATTTTATACATAATCCAAATTCGACCCAAACTTTGTGCCTGAAATAAGATCTAACATGTATACTTCGTTACGTCATGAGCACGAAATTATAAAAAAAGTTGGTAAGATTTCTGCGTAAGATGGGGGACAGCGACAGCTGGAAAGAAGCCATCCGAGACACAGACACCCGAGTATATTCTCTTTGCTCGGGCGTGCGTAGTACGCCTGCCTGTCTTTCTCGCTTTCGAGCGCGTACCGATTAAAACTCAACATGCTTTAAAGCAATCAGTGTGGCACCCCTTCACTGCGGACAGCGGTACGTCGTAGGCTGCGACGCGGTGGGCGGAGACTGTCCTCACATGTCACGCTTTGACGTCTAGCGCAGGGACACGAGTCTCCTCTGAAGGCTCATTCACACAGAAAGAACGTTTCGGTGACGTCGACGGGCGCGTGAGCAAAGAAGGGTGCACGCACAAGGGCAAACTTAGTGTATTGTAGATGTTACATTCATCATCAATTTTAGTATAAATGTTGCTTGTGTGGCCGTCCTCCTTTGCTCAACGGGATCATCGACGCCGGCCGAGACGCGCGACTATATACCTCGGACGGCAAGCTGATGAGTGCGCCGTATACGCGGTGCTCTATTGGCGGACTCTTCGGCAAGAAAAAAGCACCCCCTATAATCTATTTACACCTTGTCGCTGGGAAATGCTGGTGGCCACCGTTGACGCATAACCGGCTACCTTTATCTGCCTCAGCTTACCATAGGCAAACCGTAAGGGCTGCGACTGCGACCCGAGAACTTTAAAAATTGTCACCCTCCACGAGTGCATGTGCGCATCCGAGCCGACGTCAGACGCGAAGAGTCCGCCCTTGTAGCCGTTGTGGTAAGTCCATGCTAAGGTGAAATGAAGTAAACCTGCGCTGTCGTCGCCAGCTGGTATCCACCGGCGACGCCAGCCGGTATCCGAATAATATGAAAAGAGGTGATTTCAAACGTGCTTCTTAGAATACAAAAATATGGTGTATAGATACCTGTATCATCCAGGAGAGGGTCCAAGAAGTCCTCTGTTAACGAGAACAAAAGTTACTAGTTAGGAACTCTTTCAACACTTGACTCTATTTCGTTATTAGCCAGTGAGCTACATAATTACCCAGTCGGTTATGCTGAAGAGGACTGTGCCCACAGTAATAGCACCAGCCAAGTTGGCCCAGAAGTGGTGATCGTGCTGGTAGTGCCGCCAGATCAGCAGGCCGTGTGAAGCCATCGAACTCACATGTTCCGTCATGGTTACACCGCCCGCCTTTGATATCCTTCGACGTGAGCATCCTGAAGAACTAACTCACTGTCCCGCGGCTTCGGCGCACACTCTAACATAGGCTTCCATCACCATCATAAGAAAACAAACGTCACCCGCAGATGCTTGCGATTAGATTCGTACTTCGTACGTTCAAAATTCGTCGTCCTGGCACAACGAGAAGAGAAATGCGCTGGCTGCGACCGCAGGGCACGCTGGGTGGCCGCAACTGCAGCCACCTAGCGGAAAGCAGAGTCTTTTTTCCACTATTACGTGCATAGCCGGCCCGTTTTTGCCGGCCCTGCACAAACGGGCCGCCAAAAATTAGAGGGCCGCCTACGGAGCCACCTATATAGCCATTCGCACCATCAAAGAGGAGAGGCGAACAGCAGCCGTGACGTTGTACACGGCAACTTTGACGGGGCCGGATCAGTTCGCGGCTAAGTCCTGAAAACGTTGAACGTCACGGCTATAGCCGTAAACATTAATATTACGGCAATAGATAAAGGTAGTCTATCCATTGCTCTATTGCTCCAGACTTCATTGCGAAATACATTTTATAAAATATTATGACATAACAAAAAAGTTGTTAACCGTAAAACACACACACACACACACACACACACGACACACACACACACACACACACACACACACACACGACACACACACACACACACACACGCACGCACACGCACACGCATCACATCGCGCACACACGCACACGCACACGACACACACACACACACACACACACACGCACACACACAAGACAACGTTGTCGGTGGGGATTGCCTTTTGAACGCAAAGCATGGTTGACTGACTAAGTTAAGGTAGACATTATTTTAATAAAGAGCTACCGGCTAGTACACTGTTCTGAGTTTGCGCATATGGCGCGTACTTTGTCGGCTTTTTGATCCGCCGTACACTTGCTTGCTGGGTTGTGGTGACCGCACACTAGGTCGTGTATTTTTCAAAAAAAGCCTAGTCTGTTGTACGATCGTTTATTTCAGCGGCCAATTTTTCCGCCTTCAAATGGCGGCTGGCGTTTTTACTCTAGATGGACAAGCTTATAGCCAGTGCAGGGCCACTGCTGCCCTGAAGCCTTTAACGTAGAAGTCGCAGTGGTGATTGCACGACCAGAAGCCGGTACGATGCTATCCCGATCGAGACGGGCAGTGGCGGAGGTCGAACCCAGGGGACTACAGCACGAGCTTTCACTCCATGTACTAAACAATAGAATAATGTATACAAATAAATAAGACATCCTACTGACCTTGGAGTAACTCTATGGTTTCATTAGAGCCCGTTCTGTTCCTGTCCGCAACGACGACGGTGGCTCCCTCTCGAGCGAGTACCATGCAGACGCTCCTGCCGATCCCACTGGCGCCCCCGGTGACGATGGCTAGGCGGCCGTCGAGTCCCAGAGACCGGCACTCGGCCTGGTTATTTGCCGAGCCAGGGTGGTCCTTATCGCCATTTGTTTGGCAGCAGCGCAGTCCCTGAAAACGCGCGACATTACTGAAACGGGTGGAATAAACTTCCAGGTGCTGTTGTTGCTCTCGAGTCGATTTCTGATTTCGAAAGAGCTCTACGTGTGTTGTTTCAATAAAAAAAGAAGAAGAAGAAAAAGAAAGATATACTTTTGTGTTTTTGGCACGCCTCTGAAAGCGGATTTGTAACACCGGCTTTTTTATTGTGTGTGTGTGTGCGAGGTACAGAAAATGCAGTGTACATTTCTTGTTTTGTAATATCCACTCCTGCTTTGGCCCTTAACGGGGCTGGCAGTATTGTGAAATAAATAAAAAATCTGAACTGCTTCTACTAGAGTTGCATGAACTGATTTTTAGCTTCGCCCTATTAGACTCCCTGCGATAGGTAGTTCCTGGGTAGCGAATATATCCGGGTTAACTCATAAACAAAGATAGCAGAGCCTTCACCGTTTCTTTCTCCGGGTGCCTTACCTCTTAAGAAAACAACAAAAAAGATCGTTTTTAAGTTTTACTTTGGTATTGGCTCGACGGCGGACAATATTAACTTGAATTGTGGAAATGCCAGGTAGCACATCAAGTGAGGCCCACACTGGCCCCCGCTGGCAACGTGGACTGAGGCAGCTTCTACGAAACCCACCTTGGTTTGATGTGGGCAGAGCATAGGCATGTCCAACTTGTGCTTCTCTTGCAATTCACAGAACAGCACTTTCTGATCGTATTCTGATTATTGAGGGGACACTCTGGTAATTAACGTAATGCATCTCCTGCTTGGTCGGATACTGTCAATCGCTGTCGCCGGAGCTTAAAACAAATTGATTGGGAGACGGCACAGTCACGCCTCATTCAGTCGCCTTTTTAAAACCACAAATTAACAATGTAAAATAAAATAAAAGATTAAAAAAACATGGGACGGGAGAATGGAGTTAGTCGAATATATTGAAGGGTGTCTTATACATTACAGAGAATAATTGATGATTAGTTAGATACATCGTGGATGATAATGGGTAAGTTATATCTTAATTACAGTGCGCGCACACAGTAGCTCGGCCGGCCTGGCAACATACCCACACTAACCACCGAAAAAAAAAGACCAAGCCATAATAGCATGCATCTTATCAGGCAAACTAGAAAGTGTCACATTATACGTATTAATAATATCCCAATATACTCACCAATTGAAAAAAAGGCCACGAGAAAGATAAGTTCCTTGTTGTTCATGAGGATGTTCAGGCTGGAAGTCTGATGAAATGGTTGTAGCTAATAGTCGTAATGCCAGCTTTGACTAGTCTAGTCCCGCTCTGCCAAAGTAATGGTATGAAAAGATGTACCAGCGAGCTACAATGTTGTGTGATATTTTACCTCGTCAGACTACACGTGTTGCGATGAACAATAGAAAATACTTTGCCAGCTTGATAAGGTTCACAGGCCTCATAACGACCACCACACGCAGCGCCAGAGATACTAGAAACTGCAGAAGTTAATTTCCGGTGCTGTCAAAGCACATCCGCTTTGTAATCAACAGGTGTAATGTCTATACAAGGTTAAAGTCAGCGAGCAACGCGAGGAAAGTGTAGAAGCAAACAGTACTGTATTCTTCTACAGTTTCCTCACGTTGCTCGCTGACTTTGACCAAGTATAATTCTTACCAACCAGCCCTGCAGCTCACCACCCTTTTACAGGTGTAGACTTGCTGACGCCTGTGCAGCAAAAAGTCACCTTTAGGAGACCAACTAAGTAGTGAAACTTCATTCGCATGCAAGAACGGTGGTCATTATCATCATCATAGACCACCCTTGGCTTATTTGTGACGCCGATAAAAAAATCTTTTTAAACTTTTTTTTATTATATGCTCGTGGTAATTTTTCATCTCTTACAAAAATTGTCAATAAGTTTCAATTGAGTTTCTAAGGTTTCTTATAGACTACATTAGAAACTCCATTGAGCCTCACTTATAATTTTTGTAAGGGATCTCTGCTTCGTACTGGCCTCGGTTATGTGACGCCGCAACTCCAGCAACACGGCCTTGTTATTTAGGAGGTGTTGGACAGACGGGGATGGCATTTACGCATCAGGTCGGAGTTCAGTTGATTTTCCCCATATCCCTTTTGCTTGCCACTATTTTTATATTTCTACCCTCTTCTTCCTGTGTTGAGCAACTCAAAACCACTTTCTAGACTGGCCCGCTTTTCTTTCGAACGGTACGAGGTGTTCCGCGCTGCGACAGAATATTATTCCCGCTTGGCAACTTACCAATTTTGCTAGAATAACAAAAAAAAAAAAAGAGCACTTTTGTTATCTTACAGACATCTCGTTGTGTAGCTGTTGCCAGCTCGCGTGACGGTTTACCGTTTCTTGGAAGAAATTCTGAATTATTCACTTCGCCTTGGAGGCTAACCTTAGCCTCGTTTTTTTAACTCGCATCGTTTAAATTAAGCTCAGTGTTTTCCCTGAAATACGTCACAGGAGATCCCTTAAAGTCAACCTCGAATTAACTTCTTTTCAAACAACATAGGAAAATTAGAAGTTCGTATACACGGTACAGATGGAGCAATGTGGTGAATTGCGCCACTTGGTATTGAGACATGATAAAAAATAAATAAAAACAGCGCACACAGGACAGGACAACAGGAGAGAAACACAGAACACACAGCGCTTGTGTGTTCCATGTGTTTCTCTTCTGTTGTCTGGTGCTCTGGGTAACCGGACAGGAGCTCTCCGGACAAAAGTTTACCGGACAAAAGTTCACCTATGTTTTGGCGGACCCAAACAAAACTTTTCTAATTTTTTGGAGGACCCGGACAGAAGCTCACTTTTGTTTTCGTGATAAGCCGGACGAAATTTACTCGGGGTAAAATGGGCTGGGTTAAACTGCGGCCTAAACGAGGTCACGTCAACAGCCCTCTGAAAAGTATATTATTTGAACACCGCTATCTAAATATCAAGGTAAAATTTTAGAGGTTGAGATGGGATTTCACCTACGAGTGGTCCACGTGGGATGACTGTGCACTAACGACGACCGGAATTTCCTTCGAGTGTGTGGAATGTGCACGAGGCCACGCTAAGGGACGAGGACAGGACCAATAACTAGTGTGAAGGGTAAAATAACGGGTTGCACAAGCTTGCGGGCAGGATCATCCAAGTGCCTGGAGGCTGACCGAATGTCTTCAACAGGATCAAGCGTTGGTAACGATAACGTTGCTGCAAGCACGCCAAGGGGAACCCCCGGTGAAGAGAGTTCGGAAGGCAACGAAGCGCTTTCAGAACAGCCTGAGGAAGCTGTGTGTGGACTATCACCTTCACAGAGACATGCCGAAATCGCTGAAGCAGCAGGAGGCTGTATTCGCCTTGAAAGATTTTAGAAATAAATATTATTTTCTTAAACAAAAAACATACCTTGCGCGAGTCACACATTCTTTTTATAAAATGTGCTGCTTAATTTGTCATGTTATTTGAGCTCATGTAGAAAAGCAAAAAATATTGTCCGGGTGAGCTTTTGTCCGGGTTCACGAGTAAGACAGCGAGCTTTCGTCTGAGCCTGTAAAAAATCCGGTGAGTACTTGTTCGGTCAGCTTTTGTCCGGTAAGCTTCTGTCCGCTAAGATTTTGTCTGGTAAGTTTCTTTCAGAGCTTCGGGGCTGTGTGCGCAATTGTTTTTATAATGTCGCTACAGATGGAAACACTAAATACACGCTACGACTGGAGAAGAGTAACTCCATTCCCTTATTTTCATGTGGGCGACGCCATTTAGGTGCCTACTCTTCAGAGTCGAAATCGGCGATAGTTACTTCTTGAAAATGCCACATCTGGACTCTTGAAAAGCAGCGTCGCGAAGCTCTGGCGATGTTATTTGGCTTACTGGCGGACTCTTGTAACTTTTCTGGAGGACAGAAAACCGCTTTCAGTGATTTCAGATAAAAGTTTAGGCAACAGACAACATTGATTTTAACCACCAAGATGGCGGACAGCGTAAAAAGAGCACCATCCTGCAGTTCGTTATGTTTCTGTTCGTCTATATTATCGCTTAACTAATCATGAACAAAGAGACTCCTAGTGACTTACGGTTTTGAGGCTGCCTGATTGGTCCCATTAGCTAGTAGCGTCGGCTGTGTCTGAACTTAAGCTGAAACGAATTATAGGTATATAGATAAGCCCATGGTCACGTTGATGCTCCGTAGGGATCTGGTACAATGAAGGAGCACATAACGGAACGAAGT